>OLKM01001052.1:158212-178830 GCA_900291075.1 Melanogrammus aeglefinus
TTGTCTATTTTGTTTTATGTTTCATTGGATTACTGCGTTGCAGTGGTGATGTGGCTTAAAGTCCGACCCGCCCATTTACAGCCTGAGGGTATAGGCCTACTGTGTATTAACAGTTGATCATTTAGTTTTAATGGTTGATCAATTAGACGTGATGTATCATCAAAGTTGCACGATCTGAACTTAGCTCAATTTCAACCGCAAAGCCACCTTGTAACCGTTTTCAGATGTCATCAAGTGTTATGTCAACACATGACCCCTCTGCCACCTTTTGTGCATAAAACCACAACAGATTCAACCATTATCCACATGCGCTTTTATCTTTAGGGGCTGAGACCCTGTTGCATTTGCGGTGACGTGTTCGGGCTGTTAACTAGCCTGCCATCCATCCATCCAGCGACCCCATCGCTTGGTCCAAGGGCAAGGATGACAAGAGTGTGTCTGCTCAGTGTCCGTTTGGCAGAGACGTGGGGGTGTGTGTCGCACTCTGTGCATCTAGGGCAGACACACGCGCACGCAAGTAGTGTTTCTTGGTTTTTTATTTACATAATGTGTGTCGGAGGCTACAACAGCGTTAGAGCCGATGTCTGTTTCTTTTGTAGCACAGTGGGGGATGCATGTTTTGACATGCCAGGGACACTATGACATCACTCGAGGGGACAAACAAATCTTCCCCTCAATGATGCAGAGCTGACCTGACATGTGGGGGCACAGGCACTCTCAGCCCCCGATCCTGCTCCAAGCAACGGCGGGGGTCAGAAATAAAACTACAAAACCGTTGATGTCGCACAGCGTTCTCGCACACTGAGATTGCCCAAACTCCCTGTGTTTTGCTTATTGTGCCAGCATGCACCAGAAGAATGACGATGCAGAAAAACCATGACGCCTCTCAAATCCAAAAATAAAGTGGTTTGCGCACGGTGAGATTTCACCTCGTGTATAATAATCATGTTAATATCGGTGGTCCTGAATAGCAAGGGACCTAAGTCCGATCTCAGTCGACCAATGCTCCTAATCTCTACCCTGTTGATTTAGGTTGAATGAGGTAAATTCAGTGCGGCACGATGAAGCTGTGAGTAGGGGCTCGCGAGGCAGGTGGGCTTCTGTGAGTGAGTGAGTGGGAGGTGGCGGAGTACACACCACCGCGGCGCCGACTCATGCCGTGTGCCAGCGATGCGAAGAGGGGGTAAAAGGAAGCCGTTTGACTCACGCCTGTTTTTTTTTTTGTTTTTTTTTGCATCTCTTCTCTCTGTGGCTCAGGGTGTGGAACGCCCTGAGCGGTAACTATGGCAACGTGATGCCTGTGGACTGGAAGACCTCCCACACGCGCTCCCTGCACCTGCCCACGCTCAACCTCCGCCCGCACGAGGTATCATGCCCATAGACATCTCTCTGTCTCCGTCTCTTTGTCTTTTGCATTCATTTGAATCTTGACTTGAAGAAACTTGGCCACTTGCTGAACTCATTCATCCCGCATTAAGTGTGTGGAACAACCTGGATTGTTACAGCACCAGCAGAACTATTAAGTTAATGGCATTACTATTACAGGGTTTCTTGGTAGTGCTTGAGGCGGCAAGTGGTTATCGATTCTCCTCCTCCTGCCAAGGAGGAACTCGTGTTTATCATGTACTCGGCAGTCTTGCCTTTTGTCCACTTCCTGTAAAGAAGTTCTCCATTTGTAGTCCGCTCGTCTTCATGCACTGTGTTCGATTGACTCTGACCCCTGTGTGTGTGTGTGTGTGTGTGTGTGTGTGTGTGTGTGTGTGTGTGTGTGTGTGTGTGTGTGTGTGTGTGTGTGTGTGTGTGTGTGTGTGTGTGTGTGTGTGTGTGTGTGTGTGTGTGTGTGTGTGTGTCTCGGTCTCTCTCGGTCTCTCTCGGTCTCTCTCGTCTCTCTCGGTCTCTCTCGGTCTCTCTTGGTCTCTCTCTGTCTGTCTCTGTCTTTCTCTGTCTGTGTCTCTGTCTGTCTCTGTCTGTGTCTCTCGCTCTCTGGGTCTCGGTCGGCCAGGCGCTGGACAACCAGTCCTTGGACCTCTCTGACGACGAGGAGCTGCGGGAGCAGATGGACATGCACTCCATCATCGTCTCATGCGTTAACAACGAGCCCCTGTTCACCGCAGAGCAGGTAAGGTGCACACACACACACACACACACACACACACACACACACACACACACACACACACACACACACAACACACACAACACACACACACACACACACAACACACACACACACACACACACACACACACACACACACACACACACACACACACCTCTTAATGAATCATTCATGCACGTCACCTCGTCACCTCATCACCTCCCGTGTATAAGAATGCAGCTTATGAATGCTCAAAATATGCATGCGTCTGAATCTTCTGTAAGCATTGGATAAACGTGTGTGCTCAAAGAAGAATGTTAAAATGAGGGAGAAGCATTCACAATTGAGTTTTTCGGTCGTCCATGTTTGTCTACTAATGCCCTCACTCCGGCATGATGAGGCACTCCAGCTCTCAGTGTTTAGGTTCTTATTATGAACCAAGCGTTTGGCACTGCTTTTGCGCTACAATGTATATTTTGGTCGTTGTTTTGCGCATTTATTTTCATTATGATAATTCTTTTCATTTCTTGCGTTTCAAAGGCGAGACTTTGCATTAGCCAAGGTAATGGTATATTCACGTTGATTTAGGATTGAAGTCTTTTCTAGAGTGTGTGCCTTGTGGTGTCCCTCCCAGGTGATTGAGGAGATAGAGGAGATGATGCAGGAGTCTCCTGATCCGGAGGAGGACGGCAGCAGCATCGCCTACCAGTCGGACCTCTCCAATCTCTCTGAGGACCTCCAGGCACTCAAACACTCCCAGTCCAACTCCAGCTACCAAGACCGTAAGAAACACTCCTGGGTGTGGGTGTGGGTGTGGGTGGGTGTGGGTGTGGGTGTGGGTGTGTGTTTGAAGAACGTTGATCTTATGACAAACCACGATCTTGTGACTGATTGTCTTTTAATCACTTGGTGGAGGGTGTGAGGCCTTCTACACCCTATCCAATGTAGAGCTGGGACTTCACACTCATAGAAAGTAGGCAGGACTCTTATATAACTGTGTGTCAAAATAATTACTTTCCACTGCATGCGTTTGACACGTTATCTAATACCCACAATGCATATATCCCTGGGTATACAGCTTAACTTTAAGATATAAATTGGGTTGAGAATAAAGTAACCAGGACATAACAACAGATTCCCTTTGTCCTTTCCATTTCCAAAAACGATATGGATTTAACCAATTTAAAAAAGAAAAGACACACAACAAACAGAACTTAAAGCGTAATCATTTGTTGTTGTAGCTGAGTTCGACAGTAGAAAGGAGAGCAGAAGAGAGACTTGGAAACAACCAAAGTTCCCTCCCTCTATGTTTCTAGGCCATTGCATAGTATTTAATTTCTCGTACCTGTGTTTGCCGTGCAAGATTGATTCCCTGAACCGATCAGGGAAGAGATGCCCTCATCGGCCAGAAATGAACCGGCGGAGTCTTAAAATCAAAATTTGCTCATTCGGGGGTCTGTGTACACAGCGTGTCAACTCCAACAAATGCCTTTCAGTCACTAATAGCTGACCGATGTCTTAAGACATTTCGAACAAATCACACTCAAATAAAAGCTCTTAAACCTCTAACAAGCCCTAGTTCGCCGAGCCCCAATCAACAACCTCCCTCTCTCCCTCCCCAGGGCTGCGGCAGCTGTCTGTGTGTGAGCTGACGGAGGCGCTGGAGGAGGTGGAGACCGCCATTGGCCGCTACAGCGAGGAGCTCATCCAGGCGCTGGCCCTGAGGGATGAGCTGGACTACGAGAAGGAGGTAACCTCCCTCTTCTACTACGCCCCCGGACGCCACGACAACCGTGCATAGGACCGACCTTGTAACTGGTTCAAGCGTTGGCCAGCCGTGGACGGCCAGATTGTTAGAGGACGAGATGTGATGACTTAACATCACTTTCCATTCTGTCTCGGTCTGTCTTTTACTTTTTTTGCTCTCTAGCTCTCTATCGCTCCATTTCAAAATATGGGAAACGGTTTGGATGCTTAGAAAAGCAATTTATAATGCAGTGATTAATTATTATGTGACCTCCAGTGTGTTCGCTTTTCTAGCGTTGCATCATTTTTAGCCAAGTGCACTTTTAGTGTGCACTTAAGAGAAAAAAGAGCGAAAGTCATCAACAAGCCAACAGCAAGGTGTGTGCGTGTGCGTGTGCGTGTGTGTGTGTGTGTGTGTGTGTGTGTGTGTGTGTGTGTGTGTGTGTGTGTGTGCGCAGGTGAAGAACAGCTTCATCTCGCTGATCATCGACGTTCAGAACCGGCAGAAGGAGCAGCGCGAGTTGCTGCGCAAGAGGAGAAAGATCCGCAGCACCACCACCATCGGGCCCAACGGCCAGCGGACGGCCAGCACTCACGTACCGGGAACGGTGAGGACCCCCCCCACCGCCCGCTCCCCTAACACAGGGGAGCGGGCAGTAGGCGGATGGAATGAGTCAAATATATGTTTTTGTGTATGTACACACTAAGTGTAAACGCGTCACAGGTTTATAGGCAGGGAGCGTTAAGAGTCGAGTCGTTTTACCTGTCAGAGTGGAAAACGTATTTCTTTTTTTGATGCATATTTTTTTATCCGCCAAATGATCAAATCATTCTGCCTTTTGCTGACGGCAGATGTTCCTTTTGAGACCCTCTTTATGGGGTGTGTGTTGTGGACCCCTAGCCGAGAGTGTGTGTGTGCTGTGTGCTGTGTGCTGTGTGCTGTGTGCTGTGTGCTGTGTGCTGTGTGCTGTGTGCTGTGTGCTGTGTGCTGTGTGCTGTGTGCTGTGTGCTGTGTGCTGTGTGCTGTGTGTTGTGTGTGTCAAGACATCTGGGGTCTCCTGTGCCAAGATGGCGTGGGGCTCCCTTTCTCTCTTACCTCCTCCAAGTAGGAGTCTTTTCATTCTTTCTCTCTCTCCTTCACTCCTCTCCTTCCGCCGTGCCCTCTCGCCCGTAGCTCCTCACTCTGGAGGGACTGTCCACAGTCATTCAAAATGGCCTCCGTCAAACTTTCGGCGGGCCTGACGGGGACAAGCAGGTGCCCCACCTTCCTCCTGCTCTGCGTATTTCCTCCAGCCGGCTTCTCGTTCTTTCTTTCTGCTTGTCCCCTCCTCCTCTTTCATTTATACACGCATGACTGTTTCTTTCCGCACAGCTACCCTCCTTTTTCTTTGGATGCGTTTGTTTTTTCCTTTCTATTTCAGTCGTCTAAATGATTTCGTCCGTTTGTTTTTGAATGCTTTCAACAAGGGATCGCCTTGACTTCACTTTTTGCTGCCGTCATGTCCAGTCGTCTTACTTTTCATCGTGTATGTTTTGGTGCAGCAGTTGCAAGGCTGTTGACCTTCTGTTTGAATTGCATGGATAGCAGTGCATGAAAGATAACAACGGATAACAATTAAAAGTTATTGTTTCATGATCAATTAAACAGATTGAATGTTTAAGATCATACCATTATCATTGTCCTTAAAACTTTCATATGATTTTATTATTTATTATTTTTCTTTTGTCTTCCATCCTTCTGTTCTGTTTACTCACTATTTACTTTATTCTCCCTCTCCCTCTCTTTGTCCCTTTCTCTCTCTGTCTCTGTGTGTTTCTCTTTCGGTCTGTCTCTCTGTCTCTGTGTGTTTCTCTTTCTCTCTCTGTCTCTGTATGTTTCTCTTTCTCTCTGTCTCTGTGTGTTTCTCTTTCTGTCTGTCTCTGTGTGTTTCTCTTTCTGTCTCTGTCTCTCCCTGTCTCTCTGTGTGTTTCTCTTTGTCTTTGTCTCTCTCTTTCTGTGTTTCTCTCTCTGTCTCTGTCTCTCTCTGTCTCTGTGTTTGTGTCTCTGTCTCTCTCTGTCTCTCTGTGTGTTTCTCTTTCTGTCTTTGTCTCTCTCTGTCTCTGTGTGTGTCTCTGTCTCTCTCTGTCTCTGTGTGTTTCTCTGTCTCTCTCTGTCTCTCTTTGTCTATCTCTTTGTCTCTGGCTCTCTCTGTGTCTATCTCTCTGTCTTTCTCTGTCCCTCTCCGTGTCTATCTCTCTGTCTCTCTCTGTCTCTGTCTCTCTCCGTGTCTATCTCGCTCTGTGTGTCGGTCTGTTGTTCTCTGCCCTAGTATCTGACCACCGTGATCCCCTATGAGAAGAAGGCTGGCCCCCCCTCAGTGGAGGACCTCCAGATCCTCACAAAAAGTACGTGACCTCCTCCTGCCATCCTCCAGACCTCTGCATCACGATGGCTCCTTCACTGACGCTTCATGCATGTCTCTGCCCCTCAGTTCTCCAAGCCATGAGGGACGACAGTGAGAAGGTGCCCAGCCTCCTAACAGATTACATCCTCAAAGGTGAAGCCCCCTCCCCTCCCCTCATCCCCTGACTACAGCCTTGTTACCTCGACTTGTGTAGAACAGCCATAGCATGTACCGTGGATAACACTGCCCTCTAGTGGTTCAACATAATAGACCAATGTTCACTGATGATCATGTCTGGGTTACTTCTGGTGACCAAGCATTTTCTGGGGAAGGCTCGTGCTTAATAACAGCACAGCGGAATACACTCGCTCAGTGAGGAAAGCCACGTTCGAAATGGCGCCTCTTTGGCCAGCCTTTCCTCTATTTGACGCGTGTCTTCCCTGTGTCTCGTTCTGCTGCGTCATCCTCTTGCTAGCTCTGGTGTGAGCACGGGGGAGATGAAGGTTTGTAAAGGCACCGATGCATCCAAAAAATGTCTTGGAAAAGTCCTGTCCTGTCCTGCACTCATGCTTCATAACCCTTTTTTTTGTCTGTTTCTTTTATTTTGTCTGGCGTGGTATATCACACTTTTTTTTTCTTCCTGCGGAAATACTCTCGCTATTTAGTGCATCATGTGACGTTCCGTGCTTGTGGTTCGTACAGCTACAAATACTCAGAGGTGTGTGTGTGTGTGTGTGTGTGTGTGTGTGTGTGTGTGTGTGTGTGTGTGTGTGTGTGTGTGTGTGTGTGTGTGTGTGTGTGTGTGTGTGTGTGTGTGTGCGTGTGCCAGGGCTTATGCTTCCTAACTAAGCTTGTCGTACTAGAAGCTGGATATTATGCACTCTCAACTCATTTACCTCTCATCCGCTCTGACCCTCCCCTCTTGGTAACGTTAGCGCCCCCTAGTGGGCGCCACACCTCAATGTACCAGCAACCGCCTGTCTTAAACGTGCTCTGTGTTCTGCTGTTGTGTTCACAGTTCTGTGTCCAACCTGAACCCCAAGGGGGAGATGCCAACCGTTTCCAGAAACCTTCAGGTCACCACCTCAGAGACTGATTGATCGATGCCTTCCTCAAACCCCCCCCTCCAAATATGAACTTTACTCTTTGTTTATTTGTCTTACATGGCCATATTTTTGTTGGGTCAAATTACATTTTAACCGCTGATTAGACCTGTGGTCTGTCGGTTTCACCTCACGTGTAACCTCAGTCTGTCGTTTACTTTGTGTTTTTAGGTTTTTAAAATGTGTCGATTTTACTTTATTTTTGATTCTGCACGTTGACTTACTTTGTGTTAGCCAGTATTCAGTATTACATCAGCGGCCCCCAAGCTCTCTGATTGGCCAGTGGCTGCTGTATGGCTAAAATGATAGGATGGATGTTAGTTTTTTAAAATCTCGGGACACAGCCGAAATGGGAAGTTGGCTGTCCTGTTTCTGGGAACGTTTTCTGAATCATGTGGTGTTTGCATCGCTGCAGTTCTTTCTTGGGAGGAGAACAGTCGATCAGGGTGTTCTCTGATCTCTGTATCCAATCCACCATGAATCTGTTGCTCTGATTTATGCTGGATGCGCCCCTTTTTTTTCGATTTGTCTCAATGAGGTACAAAGCACATATATTTTAAATTTGTGGGCAAAAGAACAAAAACTCACTGCGCAAGCATCACTGCATGCCACTTTTATGCTTGGCAGAGCTGCATTAGTCCGATAGAGTATATGAAATCTGTATTTTTATTAAGAAAAAGGCACCTCTACAAGACTTCTACGTAATGTCAAAAAGGGAAAAAAGTGTAATTAAGGTTTTAATGTAAGAGATATAGCTGGGGAGCCCGTGTCCAGTGTCACATGTTTTGTGTAATGGGTCGTTGAGGCCAAGACAGGGACTTGGTACTGCCAGTAGTTACTCTTTAATTTACTTTGAGGTTTCCATTCAAGTGCTGTTGTTCACCTTTGGCCCGCGAGTAGCGTTATCGGTTATCATTGGTACGTCCGGTTTATTCAAGTAATGAATGGAAAAATGTTAAAGTCAGGTAACAAAATAAATAGCATTTGTCCAAAAAAGGCGATCATATTCCAGGAACAACGGTGGTAGGTCAGGCGTTGTAAAGTACCGAGGCATCTCAACCGCCTGCTTGCGCGCAGATAAGGAATATGTCGTTGCTGTTGTTGTGAAACATCCCACTGAACTTTATACTTTCAATTATCCTAACCCTTAACAATCCTATATTTTGTCCTTCTCATTGATTGTTGATCAGTTGCCCCTACTGTTAAAACAGGCCATATCTCTGGAAAGGTGGCTAACCTAACACGGGGATCCAAAGCTAGCCAAGCTTCACCTGAGCTCCTCCGTGTCTCCTCAAGGTCTCTAGTTTTCAGGTACTATCGACAGCGTTGGCTCTGGATCCAGCGGGTTTAACGACCCAGCATTCCAGAGCACATCCTAACGCTCTTTCCCAGTGCGGCGCCTGGAATATCTCCGCTGCGAACCCGAGATCATGACGCGCAGCTCGGAAATACGTGTCGGGGCTTCTAGATGTCAGTTTTGTCAAGATAAGTCAATCTGTGTGTAACGTAGCCTACCGTAGCTCAGCAGTAACATCTAGTTAGGTGTTCATATCAGTTGTAGACCTTTTTTTGTTTTCTTACGGTGGTGATGTCAGCTAGAGACGAATCACGCTCGGCTAGCTCTTCCTTTTAAAGGCTGTTGTCCTTAGCTGTTGTATCACCACCGCGTCATGTCTATTTGTAGGCACCGCTTGACGTTTAGTCGCCGCGTGGATTGAGTCTTTCTTTTACCGTTAGATCTTCAGTCTTCATGGTCTTCATGACACCTCTTTTTGTCCCACCAGCAGCGAAGAAGAGCTACAGGGAAAGATTGGTACTGCGATGCGTTTAAGTCATCGCACAAAGCCGCGGCCAAAGTTGCGTAGTGGTAACGGGCCGGACGTTTGGAGAACACTATGATGTACAAATGAACGGTTGACCTTTTTGTATCAGGACATGTCCTTCCAGCTTTAAGAAGCATTCGTAACCCAGCATGTGCTGCATGCCATTTCAAAACGCATTTCGACGAACATGCCATGTCAAGAATTAATAACACCTCCACCTGAAAAGGGAGGTGTTATTCTACATTATGCACGCAGCAGCACACAAGAATTGAATTTTTTTCGGAGCAGTTTGCACTTTTCAGATGATTTGATAACTCGCTCACTTTTAAATCTCAAGAGAAGAATCGCAACGAGATGTTGAGTTCTTGAACTTAAACGGAAGAGGTTTTTTTTGTGCCGTAGAAGCAGATCTGAGACGCACGCTTCCTCTCTCAGGACGAAGCCCCTCCCCCCCCTCCTCCCATTAGGTCTTTTAAACTTGCATATCAGCATAATGGCGTGTTGGAGATTTATATTTATATATTGCAAAACCAGCAACATTAAAAGAAAAAAGGCTGCCTTTCTAAATGCCTGAAATTTGTATATAAATTCAACTCATTGATTTTAACGCAATATAATTCTTTCCCTTTTTGGGTTGTTTTATGTTTACTGTCTTTATGTGATATGTACTTGCAGTACATTAATTTATTATGTGAATGTTTTGTACCCATACTATTAACTTTAATGGCACAAATGGTTTGTGCCCAAATTGCATTGCAACTCATTACAAATAAATGAATATGGTCATTTGATGCTCTCTATCATTTTATGCATCCTGGATTTAGCCCTTAATGGAACAAGATCTATGAGCACATTTTTTATTTTGACATTTATTAGATGAATTCCATACTCTGCTGTTGGTCATGCATATCAAAAAGCTAAAATTAAAGCATAACGTAAAGCATTAATAAAGCAAGATTAACGTGTATAAAAGTACATTTGACTGACATTTTTTTATAAATTCACAGTGAAATCACTTCATTGCTGCTTGCGTTTCAACCCTGTGTACAATAAAAGAGGTTTGTCACACGCAATAGAAAACCTAAACGAAAAAAAGTCAAAGATGTTTTTAAATTGATTGGTTAGAAAGACGATTCATTGAGATAAGGCATCAATCCAATTACGTGGAAAACCTTAGAAGATAAACGTTATGCCTGGTTTCTGTTGAAATATCATGAAAAAAAAGCCTTAAAATGGGTGTATACACCCACTGTGTATACCCCATATGTCATCCATGACATCTGTCCAATCAGAATAACCCCGGTGAAAGGACGATTCCTATAGGCTTTTAATCCTGGCCTATTAAAACCACGCCAGAGTGTACTTCAGGTCCAGGATTGCTTCCATAGTTTAAAGCCGTGCTTCCTAACCTTTTGGGGCCGTCGCTGTATTTTTAGGTCTAAAAATGGATTCCCGTTCATCGTTTGAACCATATCTGCAACTTCCATGAATATCAATGTCCCGGTGAACCAGGCTAAGGAACCATAATGATGTGTGCATATATAGTCGCCTTCACAGGACCTTCCCTTCAAATAGTCAACACTCACAAGTCAGTGTGACCCCCCCCATATACATAGCAGGCGACCCCAACTGGGGTCCCCACCCCATGTTGGGGAAACACTGTGTTAGAACGTTTATTACATCTGTTGTGTTAAAGAGGACAACGGTGAGTGTGTAGCGCATGTGGCTACACACTCGATCATGAGAACGTTCAGTTTACAGGGTCGGGGTCAAGGCTCCGTCCAGGTGGGGGGGTGGGGCTGGGGGGGGGGGCTGGGGTCACAGGTTGGTGTCGGTGAACATGGTGTGCTCCTTCTTCACCGTGCTGAAGCCTTTGATGGTGTCCACAAACTCCTCGTCTTCCATGAACTGCGAGGGAGAGGCGGAACAAAATGTCTTTAAGGAACGGTGTAGGAAACGACACGCTAGAACTGGTTTTACTTCCACTGACCTATGCCCTACTCCCCCCCCCCCCCTTCACACACACACACACACACACACACACACACACACACACACACACACACACACACACACACACACACACACACACACACACACACACACACACACACACACAGAGCACGCAATAGTGACTTTAAAGCTCACTAGCATGAGATGAGAACCTTATTCTCTTATTGGCTAAGAGTGTCCTGCACCATAGACGATCGAGGGAGTCATGCACAAATTGCGTACAGAAGGCTATACATATCATACGGCTGCCAATTATAAAAAACATCCATTAAAGTAGCAGTGCTATCTCGTGCCGTTCCTCCATTGCTAACATTATGTTTAACCGTGCATGGTGAATTAGACAACCGCCTCGAGTGCTGCTGTCGGTGATGCGCAGAGAAATAGAGCAGTGTTTCCAGATCTCATGTGACCCAGGCTGCGTTCTGTTCTCCTCCTCCTCCTCCCAGTGCTTCTGGAGGTGCTAACCGGCTGAGGGAACAGCTCGTCTCTTAGAGCCTCCGGGCCGGCCGGCCGGGCGGACGGGGCGGGCGGGTGGGCGGGTGCTGGGAGCGCTGAGGCCGTGTCTGTTGACGTTGTTTGGCTGCGTGCTGCTCACCTTTTAAAATAGCAGTGTCATTACCTGGGACAAGTCGTCCCAGTCAGCCGTTCGTTTGACATTCATTGAGAGGAATGACGCGGGAGCACTGGTTGGCGTGAGGCGGGGGATGAGGTTGTTCGTACATTAAGTACGCGCCGTTAGTCGTTTGATTTAGCTGACGTTTTTAATCCAAAGCTACATTGGATGATTATTGTTTTTAGATGCGTCCTTCACGAGCAGGGGGGGGGGGGGGGGGGGCAACTTGCTCAAGGATGCCTGCCAGTACGTTGGATTTGTGTTCGAACCCGGGAACCTTTCGTCTGTGGGTCAAAAGGCTGTTCTGCATCAGTGTTGATGGTGGTCACATTGAGTGGGCTACGTGTGAAGCAATTGTAGGGGTTACACACACACACACACACACACACACACACACACACACACACACACACACACACACACACACACACACACACACACACACACACACACACACACACACACACACACACACACACACACACACACACACACAGAGACACACAAACACACACACACGCACAGACACACACATACACACACAATGGGGGGGGGGAGGACCTTACCAGCCCGCTGTCGTGGCCCCCCTGTACATGGGGGTCCCACACGTCACTGTCCTCCGCCAGGGACTTCCCGTCCAGCGCCTGGCTGACGCTACGCCGCAAAGAATTCTGGGAAGGAATATGGGCGGAGCCGTAGACGGTGGACACGCTGAGGACCCCGAGATCTGACGGGGGGACCTCGCATTTGATATCCAGTATCTCCTGTAAAGGATAATCACAGTCATAGTCACAGACACTTTCTGTCGAGAGTGTCTTAATGTACGGGTCCTGATTTGGCTCGAGGTGACAGCAGGACTCTTACCTCTGCGTGCATGGTGAAGCCCTTCAGCGTCACGTTGTTGGCGAGAAGCCTGCAGTGTCGAACTGTATCACAAGGCAGAAGGGGGGGGGGGGGTGGTTATCTCTCTCTCTCTCTCTCTCTCTCTCTCTCTCTCTCTCTCTCTCTCTCTCTCTCTCTTCTCTCTCTCTCTCTCTCTCTCTCTCTCTCTCTCTCTCTCTCTCTCTCTCTCTCTCACGCGCTCTCGTCTGCATCCTCTCTCTTTCTTTCTTGTCTGTCTCTAGTCTGCACTTTGACTATGCGCAGTGGCGGCCAAACCTTAATCGATTAACAAACCTTAATCAAAGCAAATGACGTATCGGGGGGACAACCTTAGAGTATTGAGGACTTTTCATGAGTAAGATTTGGAGGAAGGCCGAGCTCTCTGGGTGGCCAACGACGTGCGTCGCGACGTAGGTCGCATTGGTCGCGTCGTAGGTCGCCTTGGTGCGTCGTCGGTACGGTCGCCTGTGGTCGCGTCGGTCGCTGTATTGGTCGCTCGTCTGTGCTGCTTTCAGTCGCCTGTGTTCGCTGGCTCGCTCGGTCGCTCAAAGTCTATGGGCGGACCTTAATTCAGTTTATTTGCATGTTATTTAACGATTTTTTTTGCGACAGTTGAAGTACCATAAAGCCATGCTCTCTGGCGAAAGCTTCCTACAGCTCTTATATTGCAAATATTATTTTTTATATTGAAGTAGGTCTACAGTTTGAAAATGATGAAATCGTTGGTCTATCAGTATCAATAAAAATGTATTAGTTGTAATTTAGGGCGTATTCAAATAATGTATTTTATGTGTTATATATACTGTATATATCTATATATATATTTGTTTTCTTAAATGTCATTAAGCCTAATAAGGTATATTAGGCACAAAGCACTACGTTATAGAGTGATATATTAGTTGTAATTTGGACGTATTGAAATAATGTATTTTAGATATTGTGGCGACTCCTGTGGTGGTTGCACCGGGGATTCTGGGAAACCGATGTTATTTGGGGAAGGGGTTTTATTGCCTTTTGCTAACTTGTTTGTGTTGTTCGGTTAAGTGGGGTTAAACAGGTTTAGGGTCTTTATTGGTTGTGTGTTGTTTGTTGTGTGTAGTGTTGCCGCCACCATTACCGAGATTTGCATGTCCGTTGGTCAGGTGTGCCGTGTTTCTGTTATGTTTGTCTGTGTGTTAAATAAAGGCAGCTATCGTTGTCGGGAGGTGTATGGGGCACGAGAGTTGCGTCGCTGTGTAATCTGGGCTCACGTCTCGTCCTTCCCGCACTGCTTGCCACAATGTTATATATAGCCTATTTGTTTTGGTAAATATCATTAAGACTAATGGTATGTTATGTACAAAGTTCTTCGTCATAGAGTGATAAAGATTTTTTTCGGTCGTCATCAAAAAAAACAAGGGGTAACAATGTCGTTTTTTATCAAATAAAACGTAAGGGGTAACACTGTCGTTTTTTATCAAATAAAATATAAAAAGTAACACTGTCGTATTTTTATGGGGTCGCCATATCAAATAAAAAACATAACAGTGGGTAAACACTGTCGTTTTTTTTTATCAAAATTAAAACAAGGGTTAACAGTCGTTTTTTTATTGGATTAAAACAAAGGGTAAACACTGTCGTTTTTTTATCAAATCAAAAAATAGTCTATTTATCAAATAAAAGTCCATAAAATAAGGGGTAACACTGTCATTTCTTATCATATGAAAGAAATGGGGTAACACCAGCGATATTTATGAATAAAAACATAAGGGGTAACACTGTCGTATTTTTATCGGTCGTCATCAAAAAAAACACAAGGGGTAACACTGTTGTTTTTTATCTAATAAAACAAGGGGTAACAGTCGTTTTTTATCAAATAAAACATAAGGGGTAACACTGTCGTTTTTTTATCAAATCAAACAATGTCGATATTTATCAAATACAACATAAGGGGTAACACTGTCGTTTTTTTATCAAAAAAAACATAAGGGGTAACACTGTCATTTTTTTATCAGACAAAACATAAGGGGTAACACTGTCGTTTTTTATCAGACAAAACATAAAGGGTAACACTGTCGTTTTTTATCAAATAAAACAATGTCGATATTTATCAAATCAAACATAAGGTTTAACACTGTCGTTATTTTATCAAATAAAACATAAGGGGTAACACTGTCGTATTTTTATCGGTCGTCATCAAAAAAACATAAGGGGTAACGCTGTCGTTTTTTATCAAACAAAACATAAGGGGTAACACTGTCGTTTTTCATCAAATAAAACATAAGGGGTAACACTGTCGTATTTTTATCGGTCGTCAAACAATGTCGATATTTATCAAATAAAACATAAGGGGTAACACTGTCGTATTTTTATCGGTCGTCAAACAATGTCGATATTTATCAAATAAAACATAAGGGGTAACGCTGTGCGTTTTATATATCAAACGAAACATAAGGGTAACAATGTCTGTTATTCATCAAATAAAACATTAAGGGTAACACTGTAGTTTTTTATCAAACATGGAAACATAAAGGGGTAAAACTGTCGTATTTTTATAGGTCGCACATCAAAAAAAAAAAGGGGTAACACTGTTTTTTTATGCACGATGAAACATAAGGGTAAAACTGTCGTATAAGGGATAAGCACGGCCATTCAAAAAATTAAGCTGTCTTTTTTTATTGCCCGAACATCAAAAAAGACATAAGGGTAACACTGTCCTTTAAACTGTCGTTTTTTATTGCCCGACATCAAAAAAAACATAAGGGGTAACACTGTCGTTTTTTAATTGCCTGACATCAAAATAAAACGTAAGGGGTAACACTGTCGTTTTTTATTGCCCGTCATCAAATAAAACATAAGGGGTAACACTGTCGTTTTTTATTGCCCTGACATCAAATAAAACATAAGGGGTAAGAATGTCGTTTTTTATAGAATAAATAATTGGATTTTAGCGCAGGAGGTAGAGCAGTCGTCACCTAACCAATAGGTTGCTAGTTCGATCCCCACCTTCTCCCAGCTGAGTGTTCGTGTGTCCCTGAGTATGACACTAAACCCTAACTACCCTGAACCTAACCGTCTTTTTTTTTTTGCCCCGACAATCAAAAAAAAAACATAAGGGGTTAACGCTGTCGATTTTTTAATTGCCCGTCATTAAATGAAAACATAAGGCGTAACCACTCGTTCGTTTTTTATTGCCCGTCATCAAAATAAAACATTAAGGGGTAACACTGTCGTTTTTTATTGCCCGTCAATAAATAAAAACACATAAGGGGTAACACCTTGACGTTTTTTATTGGCCCGTCATCAAATAAAACATAAGGGTTACATGTCGGGGGTAAGCACATTGTCTGGTTAATACTGTTTATTGCCCGTATCAAATAAACATAAGGGTAATGTGTTCATCTATATCTGTTAAGCCCACCATCAAATAAACATAAGGGGTAAACACTGGTCGTTTTTTATTGCCGTTCATCAAATAAAACGTAAGGGGTACAACTGTTCGTTTTTATTGCCGTCATCATCAAATAAAACATAAGGTAACAACTGGTCATTTTTAATCGATACATACATTGGATAAGGCGCGTCACTTAACCATTATTGTAGCCCGTCATCACATAAAACAGATGAGTAACGTTGTCTGGTATGACACCAACACCAAATACTCCTGGACTAACACTGTCGTTTTTAATTGCCCACCATCAAAAAAAACATAAAGGGGATAACACTGTCGATTTTTAAAAAAAAAAAAAAACGTAAGGGGTAACACTGTCGTTTTATATCAAATAAAACATAAGGGGTAAAATTGTCGTTTTTTATCAAAAATATAATTGGATTTTAGCTCAGAAGGAAAGAAGACATCACACCTAAACCAATAGGTTGCTAGTTCGATCCCTGACACTTCTCCCAGCTGAGTGTTTTGTGTGTCCCTGAATAATGACACTAACACTGTCGCTATCTACCCTGAACTCAACTGTCTTTTTTTTTTTGACCGACATCAAAAAAAACATAAGGGGTAACACTGTCGTTTTTTATTGCCCGTCATCAAATAAAACATAAGGGGTAACACTGTCGTTTTTTATTGCCCGTCATCAAGTAAAACATAAGGGGTAACACTGTCGTTTTTTAATTGCCCGTCATCAAATAAAAACATAAGGGGTTACACTGGTCCGTTTTTTAATTGCCCGTCATCAAAGAAAACACATAGGGGTTACACTGTCGTTTTTTTATTGCCCGACCATCAAAATAAAACAATAAGGGGTAACACTGTCGTTTTTTATTGCCCGTCATCAAATAAAACATAAGGGGTAACACTGTCGTTTTTTAATTGCCCGACATCAAAAAAAACATAAGGGGTAACACTGTCGTTTTTATTGCCACGTCAATCAAAATAAATCACTAAGAAGGGGTAACACTGTCGCGTTTTTTATCAAAAAAAACATAAGGGGTAACACTGTCGTTTTTAATTGCCCGACCATCAAATAAAACGTAAGGAGTAACACTGTCGTTTTTTATTGCAATCAAAAAATACAAAACATAAGGGTAACACTGTCGTTTTATATTCCAGTCAATCAAATAAAAGGATAAAAGTTAAAGTGTCGTTTTTTATCACCAAATTTAATTGGATTTTAGCTCAGGAGGTAGAGCAGTCGTCACCTAACCAATAGGTTGCTAGTTCGATCCCCACCTTCTCCCAGCTGAGTGTTCGTGGTGTCCCTGAGTATGACACTAAACCCTAACTACCCTGAACCCAACTGTCTTTTTTTTATTGACCGACATCAAAAAAAACATAAGGGGTAACACTGTCGTTTTTTATTGCCCGTCATCAAATAAAACATAAGGGGTAACACTGTCGTTTTATCAAATAAACATAAGGGGTAACACTGTCGTCATTTATCAATAAAAACATAAGGGGGTTACACTGTCGTTTTTAATTGCACCATCAAAAAAAAACATAAGGGGTAACACTGGTCGGTTTTTATTGTCAAATCAAAAAATAAACATAAGGGGTAACACTGTCGTTTTATATTGCCGACATCAAAAAAATGTAAGGGTAACACTGTCGTTTTTTATTGCCCTACATCATCAAAAAAAAACATAAGGGGTAACACTGTCAGTTTTTTATGACCGATATAAAAAACGTAAGGGGTAACACTGTCGTTTTTTAATTGCCGACATCAAATAAAACATAAGGGTAACACTGTTGTTTTTTATTGCCCGTCATCAAATAAACATAAGGGGGTAACACTGTCGTTTTTTTATCCAATAAAACATAAGGGGTAACACTGTCGCTTCTAAATCACCATCAAATAAAACATAAGGGTAACACTGTTCGTTGTTTTATTGAAAAAAAAAAAAAAAAAACATAAGGGGTTAACACACTGTCGTTTTGCCGCATATGAAATAAAACATAAGGTGTAAAATTGTCGTTTTTTATCAAATATAAAATTTGATTTTAGCTCAGGAGGTAGAGCAGTCGTCACCTAACCAATAGGTTGCTAGTTCGATCCCCACTTCTCCCAGCTGAGTGTTCGTGTGTCCCTGAGTATGACACTAAAACCCTAAACTACCCTGAACCCCAACTGTCATTTTTTTATTGGCCCAGGTCATTACATCCAAAAAAAAACATAAGGGGTAACACTGTCATTTTTAATTGCCCGACAATCCAAAAAAAACATATAGAGGGGTAACACTGTTGTTTTTCATTGACCACGTCATCAGATGAAACGTAGTGAGGGTGTAACACTGTCGTATTTTTATTCCAAAATAAAACATAAAGGGGTAACACTGTCGTTTTTTATAAATAAAACGTAAGGGTTAACCACTGTCGTTTTTTAATTGCCCACCATCAAATAAGAACATAAGGGGTAAACACTTGGTCGTTTTTTATCAAATGAAAAAAACATAAGGGGTAACACTGTCGTTTTTATATCAATCAACAAATGTAAGGGGTAACACTGTCGTTTTTTATTGCCGCTCATCAAATAAAAACCATTAAGGGGTTAACACTGTCATTTTTTTATTGCCCGTCATATCAAATAAAACGATAAGGGGGTAACCTGTCGTTTTTTAATTGGCCGTCATCAAATAAAAACATAAGGGGTAAACCAATGTCGTTTTTTATGCCCGTCATCAAATAAAAACATGAGGGGTAACACTGTCGTTTTTTATGGTCATCAAATAAAACATAAAGGGGTAACACTGTCGTTTTTAATTTGCTCACCATCAAAAACACATAAGGGGGTACACACTGTCATTTTTTTTTGGCCGACATCAAAAAAACGTAAGGGGTAACCTCTGTCGTTTTATAGCACATACAACATAAAACGTGGGGGTAACATTGTCGTTTTTTATCAACCGTATATCGGATATAAGGCATCAGGGGTTAGACAATGTCATTACCTATACCAGTAGGATCTAATTCGATCACATAAGTGTTCACACTGATTGTTTGTGTATCCATGAACATAACACTAACACTCTAGTTCTTATCCCTGAAACATACGTAAACTGTGTCATTTTTTTTGACCCGACATCAAAAAAAACATAAGGGTTACACTGGTCCGTCTCGTTATTGCCCGTCATCAAATAAAACATAAAGGTGGTAAACACGTGTCGTTGTTTTATCAGATACATCAAATTATGATTTTAGCTCACTGTCGGTAGAGCAGTCGTCACAAGTAAACCAATAGGTTGCACTGTCGATTTCCAAATTGCCCGTCATCAAGCAAGAGTAGGGGTAACACTGTCGCATTTTTAATTGCGCCGACATCAAATAAAACATAAGGGTAACACTGTCGTTTTTATTGCCCGTCATCAATAGAAAACATAAGGGTTAACACTGTCGTTTTTTAATTGCCCGACATTCAAAAAAACTAAAAAAGGGTAACACTGTCGTTTTTTATTGCCCGTCATCAAATAAAACATAAGGGGTAACATCTGTAGTTTATTGCGTCATCAAATAAAACGTAAAGGGGTAACACTGTCGTTTTTAATTGCCCCACCATCAAAAATCACACATAAGGTAACACTGTCGATTTTTGTATGGAAAAAAAAAAACAAAAAACGTAGGGGTAACACTGTCGTTTTTATATTCAAATAAAACATAAGGGGTAATAATCTGTCGTTTTTTATCGAACATATAATGAAATATAACGCAAGGGGTGAACAGTATCGTTTTTAATTGCCCATCATCAAATAATAACTTGAGAGTTCATACTACACTTCTCGTGTGTTTATTGTCCCGTCATCACAATTAAACCATCTACCCTGAACTCACTGTCTGTTTTTAATTGACCGACCATCAAATAAAACATAAGGGGTAACACTGTCGTTTTTTATTTGCCCGTCATCAAATAAAACATAAGGGGTAACACCTGTCGTTTTTTATTGCCCATCATCAAATAAAACATAAGGGGTTAACACTGTCGTTTTTTAATTACGACATAAAAACAAAACGTAAGGGTTAACACTGTCGTTTTATCGTCATCAAATAAAACATAAGGGGGTAACACTGTCGTTTTTTATTCACAAATAAAACATAAGGGGTATACACTGTCGTTTTAATTGCCCACCATCAAATAAAACATAAGGGGTAACACTGTCGTTTTTTATTGCCCCGTATATCAAAATAAAACATAAGGGGTTACAAACTGTAGTTTTTTAATTTGCCCGACATCAAAAAAAAACAATAAGGGGTAACACTGGTCGGTTTTTTTAAATTGCCCCGTCAATCAAAATAAAAACATAGGGGTCACACTGTCCGTTGTTTTATCAAATAATAACATAAAGGGGTAACACTGTGTTTTTTAATTGCCCACATCAAATAAAATAATACTAACATAAGGGTAACACTGTCGTTTTTTATGAAAAAAAAAAAAAAAACGTGAAGGGGTAACGACTGTCGTTTTATATCAAAACTAAAACATAAGGGGTAAAAATGTCAATTTTTTATCAAATATATAATTAGCATTTTAGCTC
>OLKM01001053.1:0-178766 GCA_900291075.1 Melanogrammus aeglefinus
GGATGTGCACCACTGGCGCCCTGGGCCAAGGGTACTTGGCGTGGATGAGGAGCGGCGCCCCCCCAACTAGTAGCTGCCACTTGGAATAAGTATGACTTACAACTACAGTGAAGACAAACAATGATCGGCGGATGTGTGGTGTGTGTGGTTGTTGCGTAAGCGTGTCGTCATATTTATGTGGGCGGCACCGTGGGGCCACGATGCTCGCGCGCGAGCCTGGCGCCGAGTGCTCAAGTGTCTGAATGTGTGGGGATTGGTACTGCGCCGGCCGGCTGGCGAGCTTGGCCTCAGGACCGCTTCTGTCGAGACTAATGTGAAGCTGTCGAGCATAGCCTTGTAAGCCTTTCGTGGAGAACGGTTGGTGTGGGAGCTTGAAGTGCCGTGAATCGTACGTGGTGCGTGGTATGCTGACAGGTCTTGATTACTAATATCTAGTTACATTTTGGACTGTGGAGATTCGTATGATCGCGTCGTGGACATGCGGCAGTGTTCGGACAGCTCCCTGCCGGTTGAACGAGCATGACCTAGAGCAGCGCCTTGAAAGACAGTACAAATACGACGTCCATCGCTCTGCAACTGAGACCGCATCCGGCATCGGCATCGAAAATCGACTGGATCGGCAGACTAATCCCTATCCGGCGGAACCAACACTACGCTGGTGTCCGCGCATACTCCTCTCCCTAAAAGCCAAAAGCAGCACTCATTCCCACACGATATCGCCATCTCAAACCGTGTCATGTCCAGCCGACTCAGCTTAAAGGGCCCTGCGTCGCTGGTCCTGGTTCCGGCGCCTATGCAACCACCAGCACTGCCAACTGAAGAAGTAAACGTAGACCACCTTTCTAATTGACAACTATGAACGGCGATTCAAAGAGCTGACGCCCTTGACCCAGCACTGGTATTTCTGCAGAGTGATCCTTGACATGCGAACCTGTGCAAACCGTATTGATCCGCTAGTTATCGGCCCCACACAGCATCGCACCATCAAATGACCGCGGACTGCGACTGCTGGATTTTTTGCCCGCCTCCACACAACACACCTCCCGCTAACACATGGTTCAGAAAGAGGCTGCTGCATAAAGTAGAGTGACCTTGCGATTAGTCGCGCTGTTAAATGCAAGAAACCAATAGACCACCACATCCCTAGTCAGAACAGAAACACCTCCAGCAGTTGTCAGTTGTCGACTGCCGCTCCTACTCGGCTGCTTTTCAACACCGACCACAGGCTTGTTTTGTGCAACATGAAGCTGCAGATCAAACGCACACCGAAGCTCGCTAAACCTCCACCAAAGCCGTGTGCCAATCTGCTCACCTCCGAGCTTGCAGCTACGATCAAGGCGGAAGTCAGAGTCCTTGTTGCTGACACGGATGAGCTGGAAACCATCACAACAGCTATCCATGACGCAGCACTCAAGATATGCTCCCCCATGAGACACAACAAATCGAAGCCTCACATCACTTCCGAAACCATCAACCTTATTGAAAAGAAGCGGAAAGCGATCGGAACACCTGAATATCGTCTGCTAAAGAACCAGGTGAGAGCAGCATGCGACAACGACCTGGACAATTGGCTACTCAAACAGGCAGACACTATCAACGATGCTTTCCACCGCAATGACTCTGCTCTCCTATTCAAGACAGCGAAGGGTCTGACTGCCGGATCACGCAAACCGGAAGCCACCATCAAGCTAAGCGATGGCACCCCATGTGATACTCCTGCAGACGAAGTACAACGCTGGCACGAGTACGCTCAAGTGCTCTTCCAGTCCAACCTGCAGCGTGCAACGTACATGCCACAACAATTTGCATCCGCTCCACTACCTGCTGATGTCATCAAACGCGCCAATCCCGGCTCAAGAACGGGAAAGCTGCTGGCCCAGACGGAGTGCAAGCTGAGTTTCTGAAAGCCATGCTAGACGACCCGGTTGTATTTTCGGCAATCCATCGCGCCATCAACTGCATCTGGACAACTGGCACATATGGCCATCTTTGGCACGGACATCGAATTACATCGCCCTCTATTAAGAAAGGTGACAATGGTGATTGCGGGTAACTACCGCACCCTGGCTTTAATCACGCATGCTAGCAAAATAATGCTCAACATCATCCAAGAGGATTTGAACAGAGTCGCCAAGATCACCGTTAGCGACACACAATATGGATTTAGTGCAGGCAAGTCTACGACCGACGCCATATTCACACTTAAGCTTATCGGACAAGCGCACATGGCAGTTGGTCGCAGACTACACATGGTGTTTGTCGATTTCAGAAAGGCCTTCGACTCCGTCATACAACACAAACTGCTGGAAATCATCAACGCATTTGGTGTCATGCCGGAAGTCACCCGTCTCATCGCCAACCTTAACAACGGCGCTCACGGCTCCGATCTCATGGAAAGGACTGGACCACTGACGAATTTGAGAACGCCTGTTGGGGGTGCGGCAAGGTTGCCCTTTGTCCCCCGTACTTTTCAACCTGTACACGGAAGTCATGATGCGCGAGTGGAAGGAACGGGTGTCCCATCTCACCCCGCCAGACGTCGCCGGTGATCTGTTCTGGGAGATGAGGTATGCAGATGACTTGGTGCTCCTTGCCCGTTCTGCAGATGATGCCACCTACATGCTGGAGGTGCTCGACTCCATAGCCACATCTTACGGATTGAAGTTGCACCCAGGCAAGACTGAACACCTTGCAACTGAACCCCCACCACGCAGCAAATGCACTGGTCACGTTGCATGGCAACCCCATCAAATCGACCAACCATTTCAAGTATTTGGGCTGCAGCATCAACACAATGATGGACGACTCCACCGAGATTCGCAGCCGCATCGCCATGGCGAAGAGTGCCCTGAACACCTGCGACGCTTTTACCTCAAGAAACCCCGCATCTGCACTGAAACCAAAACTCCATCTTGCGAGAGCTCTCATTCTCTCCAAGATGTTGGTATGGCGCCGTCAACATGGACAGTGGAGTGTCACCAGTGAGAAAAGCCATAGATGCGTTTGGCAGAACTATATGTGGAGGAAACTGCTTGGCATAGTATGGAGCGAACTTGTGTCTCGAACCAGGAACTCGCGAGCAAAGAATTGGCGACCGATGGCAACTCACACAGGCCACCCCTGATGAATCAACAATGGGCATGGCTAGGTCACTTCCAACGCCACACGAACCACACAACCCTGGTCAACGGACAGCCAACTGGGTCACGACGCACCCCAGGGAGGCCACGGCTTCGCTGGGTAGATGGCCTACGCCGTTGGACGGGCCTCCACAGCAGCCACTCTCGTTGACGAAGGCGATGGCCCGCTCGCCCATCTTACCAAAGAGAAACAGTCCGGCAATATCTTCAATGGTGTTGCGCAGTCATAGTCGCCAAGGCGCCTGTGGCGTATGACGTTGAATTGATTGAAAATAATCTACACATGTATCCAGAAAAAAAAAAAAACTTGATTATGTTAAATTGTGATCGTTTGACGATTAATCTCCCAGCCCTACTATATAATATAATATAGGGGATTATACATATTGCATAATATAGGGACCAGAATCCGCAGGGACCTCACAATACAATTTTATTTTTGAGTTTTGATATGAATTAGGATTCTGTAAAATACGATATCCCATTTATATCGAATTCAGTCACCCACCTGACATAAATCTATTCTTCATTTGGTTAGGATCTCATCTCCATATAATGTAATTTTGGGGTCCTGTTTGCAGTAGGGCCGAGATCGTTTATTGGCCTGTGGCATGTGCCACCGCGACCACTGACATACCATGGCATATGCCGTTCTGGAACGGCACATGCCGTTCTGAAACGGCAACTGCCGTTCTGAAACGGTAACTGCCATTCAGGTGGAACGGTAAGCCGTTCTGGAACGGCACATGCCGTTCTGAAACGGTAACTGCCGTTCTAAACGGTAACTGCCGTTCTGGAACGGTAACTGTCGTTCAGGTGGAACGGTAACTGCCGTTCCCAACAATGGTATGTGATACCAGCATAACTCCTCCGTATAATTTCAAGACAGGTATTGCCGTAAATGTAAAGCTATATATATTTGATCTTTATTGACACTATATCACAACATAACGCCGTAAATAAAGAGATTTATATGTTTTTCTCGTCCGTGCTGTTGTTAGGATATTTCTGATCTGTTTGTTGTTGCTTTTGTAATGACAGATGCTTTTGAAAACTTGCTCCGGTGACGGTAGTTAGCCAGGTCTGTTTAGGTGGCTATAGAGCTATAGTCTATTGCTGTGTTTCCAATATCCATACTATCCGCAGTCATTTATACTCAGTTTGGAGTACGTAGGGCGTTGCAATTACGATCAGGGCTAAAGGAAGTGTACTGAAAGGACCCCGGATGGTATACTCAACAACGGTCAAAACCGCAGAGTGTGGATTGATGTACGCTTTTCGTGCCTCTACGGCAGCCATCTTAGCTACGTAGCGGAAGAGGCAGAGCCAGGCTGAGCCAACGTCGGCGCATTTTCTTTAATAGGACGGTCCATGCATTTTCCACATAGCCTGCATTAATGGAGTCATTTTTGTAGTTTGAATAGCTTTTTATAACTACTATGTGTAAAGAGTTCACCGTTCAAAGCGGGATGTTTATTGCGGGGGAGGAGCCGTGGCGGAAGTTACGATCGTAGTTTCCGGTTAGTGCACCACAGAGTAGTCGAGAGCCAGGTCCCTATATCTACCATGGGGTGGCACTGTAGTCTATGGCTAGACAGTCATCCATTTTTCCACTCGTGTTTTATCAAGGTATCCTAGTAGCGTAGCCAATAATATAGCTAAGCCTACTGTATGGTTGCTTCAGCTCATAACTATTCAAGAGGCCAAATATTAAGTTTTGCATTTGTTCTCTTATTGCGTGTTTAACCAAAAAATGAAAGTAGGCCTACAGTGTTCCTATCATTTAACTCTGAACCAGTGTCATAATCCTTTCTAATACCGTCATGATCCAGTGGGTATCATGGCATACAGGCCAAACGTTTTTCCGCTGGCAAGCCAATTATGTTAATCAGAAGTTCTATTTCCTACTGGAACCACCGTTTTTTTGCTGGCATGCCACGGTATTACCAGTTTCTACTGGCGCCTACCGTTTTTCCGCTTGCATGTCACTCATGTGGAATGGTAATTACCAGTTTTATACTGGCACCTACCGTTACCGTTTTTCCGCTGGCATGCCCCTCATGTAAAATGGTAATTACCATTTCGTACTGGCTCCTACCGTTTTTCCGCTGGCATGCCAACTCATGTAAAATGGTAATTACCAGGTTATGCTGGCCACCGACCGTTTTTCCACTTGGCATGCCCACTCATACAAAATGCTAAGTACTAGGGATGTGCATTTTCTGGCAAAATCTGTCAATCAAGAACCCCCCCCATGCACGCACGCACACACGCACCCTCGGATACACGCACACGCACACACATGACACAGGGAGAGGCTTGTTGATTTGTATGAAATCAATCAAAATTATTAAAACATCGCCATTTATTTTACTGAACACAGCCTGCATGACGGTGAACTAGGCACGTCTTTAGCATATGGCCAAATAAATGTACACGGTGTGTCTTTTTACAATTTATTTGTTACCGGTGTTCTGCCAATTTCTGCTACCCATCAGTTTTTGCTACCTTTTAGGCTGATGGTGAGTATTTTCTTTAAAACGTGTTTTTAACTGCGCAATTATCTTACAAATATGTTTAACATTGCGCCTTTTCACCTGTAAGCACTTTAACATGTGCACACTTCTGATGAATGTAGAAATAAGATGATATAACCTATGTGTTATCTTTACGGGTCTGGGAGCGGAGAAAGTTTTCGTCGGTGGTGGAGGGGGAGGGGGGGACAACGACACCTTGTCTTGTTATAACAAGATATTTATCGTGTTACATAAATTCTAAATAGCAGGGGTAAAGTAGCCTATGTGGATAGACCAATTGCCTCTATCAAATAATCTCCCACTGCAGAATCACATTATTTTAAACCACTACTCACCCTATGTACACTAAGAATATCGGGAGCATACTTTGAATCTTGTTTATAACGTCTTTATTTAAGATAGCAGGGGTAAAGTATGTGGATAGACCAATTACCTCCATCAAATAATGCTCCCACTGCATAATCACATTATTTTAAACCACAACTCACCCTATGTACGATGTGAGAATATGGGGATCTTTTGATGCTTGTTTATAACATCTTCATTGAAGATTTCAGGGGTACAGTATGTAGATAGACCAATACATACATAAAATGTGTGGAAAGTGTCTTGGTAAGATAGCCCTTTAATGATGAAAGTTCTTTAATGAATGTTCACTGCAGAAGGGAGGAGCAGAAGAGCCATTAAATCCAAAGATGAGGCAAGACAACTTTTTATAGAGTTTCACTCCTCTCCAATGGGGAGGACATACGGGCATCCTGAAAACCTGCACAGCAATATCCTCCAGATTTTACTGGCTTGACATGTCAGTGGAAATTAACAACTGGGTAGGCCATTTGTTTGAGTTATTGCGGTTTTGTGTTTTTGTGTTTTATAAACAGCTACTTTCTTAAAGGTCTTGGAATGTGATAAATACCAGATGGTTGGAAAACCTTTGACTGCTGCCCAGCCATTACAGTGTATACAGGTACATTTGTGCAGTGGTATCTTATCCAACAGCTATTAATAAAGAGGTATTGAGTGTAAAAATAATTATATTTGTTTTACCTTGATAGGTGTTTGCTGTCTGGGAGCTAATTGGTATTGACCTGACCGGACCTCTCCCAAAAACTGCGTTGCTTCCAGTACATTTTAACAGCCACAGATTACTCCTCAAAATGCGTTGAGGCTTTCCCATTAAAGAAAAAAACTGCAGCTGAAGTGGGACGCCACATCTGCTCGATTATTTATACACATGGTTGTCCCAAAATAATCATATCTGACCAGGGAAGAGAGTTTGTTAGTGAAGTATACTTACGTGCGTTTTAATAATGCTATTGTAGTAAATAAAATTCAGGAATTATTCCTTTCTGCTTGAAATGTATTTTTTTTTTCACTTTAACTGTTTTATTTCAGCTCAACACCAGCTTTGCAGTATTTTTGCTATTCAAAGAAGTGTGGCAGCTGCCTATCATCCCCAAACCAATGGTCTGGATGAGAACACATTGTTAAACATAACTATTTATTACACTTTTGTTTTAGTCGTCATTTGTTCAGTGCTACAGAAAACATAATGCTTTTAGTGTCTATATAGCATAAACAATAGGGAGGTATTTGTGACACATGTATATTTTAAGTATACTATGTGTGTGAATACTTTTTTGAAATGTTTTTTTCTTTTTTTATGCATTTGTAGTGTACCATGATTTATTTACTCACAGAATGATTGGAGTTTTAAAAGCTTATGAAAACCATTGTTTCTAGGGAATGCAGAGGACTTCTGTGTGGTGTGCTCCTTTGCTTTAGTGCTCCTACTTTTGATTGATTTCATACAAATCAACAAGCCTCTCCCTGTGTTATTGTGTGTGCGTGTATCCGAGGTGCGTGTGTGCGTGGGGGGGTCTTGATTGACCGATTTTCGAATATTATTTGAATACTTCTCAGCGAAAATTGAATAGTATTTTTGCCAGAAATGCATATCCCTATACTTACCATTTTATATGAGTGTCATGCCAGTGGAAAAACGGTAGGAGCCAGTACGAAATGGTAATTACCATTTTACATGAGTGGCATGCCCAGTGGAAAAACGGTCGGTGCCAGTATAAACTGGTAATTACCATTTCACATGAGTGGCATGGAAGCGGAAAAAAACGGTAGGTGCCAGTATAAACTGGTAATTACCATTTCACATGAGTGGCATGGAAGCGGAAAAAAACGGTAGGTGCCAGTAGAAACTGGTAATACCATTTTACATGAGTGGCATGCCAGCGGAAAAACGGTGGTTCCAGTAGGAAATAGAACTTCCGATTAACATAATTGGCTTGCCAGCGGAAAAACGTTTGGCCTGTATGCCATGATACCACTGGATCATGTCGGTATAGAAAGGTTTATGACACTGGTTCAGAGTTAAATGATAGGAACCTGTAGGCCTACTTACATTTTTTGGTTAAACACCAATAAGAACAAATGCAAAACATAATATTTGGCCTATTGAATAGTTATGAGCTGAAGCAGTCATACAGTAGGCTATATTATAGGCTACGCTACTAGGACACCTTGATAAAACACGAGTGGAAAAATGGATGACTGTCTAGCCATAGGCTACAGTGCCACCCCATAGATATGGCTCTCGACTACTCTGTGGTGCACTAACCAGAAACTACGATCGCAACTTCCGCCGCGGCTCCTTCGCCGCAATAAACATCCCGCTTTGAACGGTGAACTCTTTACACATAGTAGTTGTAAAAAGCTATTAAATCTACAAAATGACTCCATTAATGCAAACTATGTGGAATATGCATGGACCTATTAAAGAAAATACGCCGACGTTGGCTCAGCCTGGCTCTGCCTCTTCCGCTACGTAGCTAAGATCATAGGCGTCGATTTTGCCGGGGACGCGTCCCCACCAGATTTCGTAAAGCTTCATTTTGTCCCCACCACTTGGAAAAATTAATAAATAAATAAATAAAATTTGAGTTCAATTATTATGGATTATTACAAGGGTCTTCTCAATGCCGTGAAGCGCTCCGTTCCATTGCATGGGCATGGAAAACAAAGGACTTTTTGCCTATAATGACGTCTCTGGTATTACTCCTCAAGTAGTCCGGTAACTTTTGAACAGCCAGCTCATGATGTGATACAGCTCTCAGCTGTGCAACAAATATTTTTTTCTTTTTCAATCTTGACGACTTTTGTAGTGCTGTGTGTAGCCACACGTTTGGCCCTTCTGAACTTAAACACGCAGTTAATTTCCTTTCCTAGCTCCTCTTGTTTATGTTGTTAGCTTAGCCATATCATGTCACGTTGTTGTCAACATTGGATAGGCCTACATGGAGCAGAACATAGTGGGTCATATGTCCGATGCTTTTTGGAAACGTTTTTTTCATAAAACCTTCCAGACAGATTTTGTATACATTTTATTCCTTAGTAATTAGGGTATGCCATCTTTCAGAACCTTTCATTACCGGCGACACTAAAGAGAGAAGAAAGAGTGCATCCTCATTGTACCCAGCACTTCTGAAAATGTACTTCCGAATGCGTCTCTGTCCCCAGCACATTTCAAACCAAACTGACGCCCTCTGCTGCTGTAGAGCACGAAAAGCGTACATCAATCCACACTCCGCGGTTTAACCTTTTTGAGTATACCATCCGGGTCCTCTCAGTACACTTCCTTTCGCCCTGATCGTAATTGCAACGCCCTACGTACTCAAACCAAGTATAATGACTGAATGAAGTCTGCGGATAGTATGGATATTGGAACACAGCAATAGACTATAGCTCTATAGCCACCTAAACAGACCTGTTTAGGTGGCTAGGCTAACTACCGTCACCGGAGCAAGTCTGGCTGTTTTCAAAAGCATCTGTCATTACAAAAGCAACAACAAACAGATCAGAAATATCCTAACAACAGCACGGACGAGAGAAACGTATAAATCCCTTTATTTACGGCGTTATGTTGTGATATAGTGTCAATAAAGACCAAATATATAAAGCTTTACAGTTACGGCAATACCTGTCTTGAAATTATACGGAGGAGTTATGCTGGTGTCACATACCATTGTTAGGAATGGCAGTTACCGTTCCAGAATGGCATATGCCGTTCCACCTGAACGGCAGTTACCGTTTCAGAACGGCATATGCCATGGTATGTCAGTGGTCGCAGTGGCACATGCCACAGGCCAATAAATGATCCTGGCGTCTCTTAAAAAGTTATTAAGTGTTGAATGAGTTTTGTGCATAGACCGGTGTGAAGGATTCATTGAAGATCCACCCTTCATGTTTAAAATATGGATTTCTCTGTAACTGGTGGGAATATTTAAACAAAAAGGCAACACAAGTCAAATCTACACCCTCAAAACGGTATCACTCTACGGCCATATTCTTTACAATCTTGGAAGAATGTTCTGTTATTTATCCTTCAGAACAAGCAATGAATCATTCAGACAGAAAACTGCTGGTCAACCACTACGCAGAGAGCGGTAAATAAACAATTTGGAATAAATAATTCAGTGCCTGAGAGACGCAGATAGAGAGACATCGGACATAGAGAGCAAGAGAGAAAGAGAGATGGATTAACAGCTTTTCACAATTGTTTACACACAAAGACTACTTCTAAGCACCATTCCTTTGTTTACTAATTCACATTCTTGCAACTCTACACACAGAATCATACCAAGCCTTGTTTGTTTACATGGAAAACAATGGCCTTCAAATGCCAATCCAATTGGTCTCACTCACACAACACCTGGTCAAACTCAATGGCCAAACTTGGATTGGAAAACAAGAGAGCAATCATGCAGCCATAGTACACAATAAAGAGGAGGAGGAGGAGGAAGGGGGAGACTTAATATTTTGCATAATATACAGGCAACTTTGGTTGATCACGTAATCAACCATGGGTCAACCTCATGGTTGATTACGTGGGTCAACCATGACCGACTGGGCGTCGAGTGCAGCCCAATTTGAGGCTCTTCACTGGGGTCTCTGTTATCCAGGCCTCTAGAGAAGTATGTCAATAGTATTTTACACTGTTTACAGTTATTGGTGTGTCATGGTCAATACTATGCTTAGTGATTAGAGTACACTTCTGAGAAGCATAGTATACATAGTCATATATTCCAATATTCATAGATGAGTAAGAGACAACAGAAGACATGGTGTTGACTAATAATGTGATCCCACTCTACTCAATTCATTAAAACATACAAACATAAACTGGGACTTTCCAGCATTGATCCTGTCCATAGTCAGATTCAGATTCAGACAACTTTATTCATCCCAAAAAGGGAAATTCATTTGCAGCTTACCCAGTACATACACAGGACTTACAGGACTTAAAACATCACTGACAAGACAAGGAATATATAGGATAGAGGCAACAGATCAATGTACATAGGTCAGTACAAGGAAACAACGAAACAACGAGCAGCAGTAAATAAAATAAAACACTTTGTTTTCTGGGCCACCTGTTTCTCCCAGAGGGAGAATGAGTCTCTTTGCTGGGCTCCAATTATCTTGGAGCAGACAATACCATTTAAGATATTCTTGTACCTCACAGAAAACCCATTGAACAAGCAAATAAATTAAAAAGTTTGAATACTTTCATTGAATGGTTGATGAATGCCTTAAGATATTGTCACAGACACGAAAAGAGTTAACTTTCCACATTAAGTGAATTCGTATTGAGTTGAAATCCTGTACAAAAGAAGCAAGTGTATCATGTACCATTTGAGAGGAACTCTGACCGAGTAAAAGAGCTATGCTATCAATGTGTGCAAGGGAGGACAGTTGGTTACCCATGATTGAGCCCATTCTTTCAGTCCCCTGTATAGACCTGCTGTTCTCTATGCACTTCAATGTTCCTGAATGTAAGCCTATTGTTTGATACAGGCATGTTTTTTTTTCCAAAAGCACTTGAAATTGATTTGAGGATACCCCACATAAATATGTCTTCATTGCCAAGACGGGATTCAATCTCCCCAAGACCATGCGGCAGGGAAAGAATATCCTTTACCACCAGGCTACCGTTGATATCCCTGGCCTGCATTGTGGAAATGTGACTATTTGTCATAAGTCCCTGTGGTTTGTTCAAGCATCATGCAAATACTGGTCTCTACAAAACAGCCTGTTTAAACAACCCAGTTGCACTTCAACATATCCTCCCCCACTCCGAAAGGAGAGGGCCCAGACCAGCCTAACAACCTTCTTGCTTGGGACAATGTAAGTTTCCACCCAACTGTTCGGGTCTCCAACTTGTTCAATATCCACTACCATATTAGGTCCTTTTATCTGTAAATATTTCAGCAAGCCTTTGGTTATTTTTAGTATTGTGTGAATGGAAGGTGCACATGGTGACATTGGAGCAGACACCTGCCAGGCCTGGGTCTGTCCTTCATGACCCTGCCCCCACTGCTTGGCCATGGGAAATATTACTTGTGATGCAGATTAGGTCCTCCAGCCAGATCGAGATTTGAGGCGTGATGCTGTGTTTCTTTTATTTATGTCTAAGCAGGCCTACAAACAAGAATGACCAGGATCAATGATTTTTAATATGATTTACTTTTCAGTAACAAATAAAGATGTGAATTTATTTCTTATATGAGGACAGATTATGTCATCCATTGTCCGGACTGATCTGGCTTAATCAGTCCGGACATTAAGTGTCTTAAGTCTACATTCAAGAAGACTTATTAATAATGATGATTGCTCATTATTACACTGATAAGGAAAATGATAAACCACTGAACAATGATAAACCATGTTCAGTAGGACTGGAACATGGGTTTGAGTGCTGGGTTTGAACTATTGGCAGGACAATACAATAAATGCATAAGGTTTCATACACCACAACAACAACAACAATCAAAGTGATAACAGCTCACACAATTAGCTTTACACAATTTTGTTAACCTATGAAATTCATAATATAATGTATTTTACTGCATTGTATCATGGCAACCGTCACTATATATAATGAAAAAATGGGGCCAATTTCGGGAATCAAAAAATAATAAGTGATTTTGATGGTTATGCATCAAAATAAAAGTATCACACCAGTGTGAAATCAATAGATATATATATTTGAGTCATGTGTGTGAATTTTTGGGATTTTTAGAAGAGAGAACATGGTTCGGAATCATGATACAGCCATCAACACCATCTGCTGCACAGAGAGAGATCAACACAAACAAACACACACCCCGCCGCCAGTGTCCGTGCAACCTCACGTAAAGAATCCAACTTCAGTTTGGAGCAGAGCAGAACTTTCACAATGGTTAGCAAACATAGGACAAACATAGGCCTTTACACCTGCTTTCTCTAAATTAAAGTTGTATTTTGTTGCTTTGGAAAATAAATGGCAGAGATTACTATTTTGAAGCACCTGGGAACCAGAAGTATCTGCAAGCTCCTATTTTATTGGCTTTGGCATACGCGCCCGGGCTGCTCCTGTTCCGACAGAATGTCAGCAGACATGGCCTGGGACGGACCAATCACAACCGCTTCTCTAATATGGGGCAGGGTGAATATGATGACTGGACAGAGAGCAATATGAACAGAGAGAGAGAGAGAGAGAGAGAGAGAGAGAGAGAGAGAGAGAGAGAGAGAGAGAGAGAGAGAAGAGAGAGAGAGAGAGAGAGAGAGAGAGAGAGAGAGAGAGAGAGAGAGAGAGAGAGAGAGAGAGAGAGAGAGAGAGAGAGAGAGGATAGAATGACAAAAAGTGAGAATGAGAGTGACGGACAGGGGAACTAAAGGAGAGAGAGATAGACAGTGACAAAGAATAGGATAGAGACAGGACAGATGAAAGGGCTAAAAGAGCGAATGAGAGAGAGCGAGAATAGGATAGAGAGAGGGGAGATAGAACAGCTGAAAGAGAGAGAGAAAGAGTGAGATGGATGGAGAGAGGAAAGATAGAGAGAGAGAAAAAAAAGCTAGACAGACTTAAGGAGTGAATAAGAGAGAGAGTGACAGGAGAACTTAAGGTGAGAGAGAGAGAGAGTGACAAATAATAGCATAGAGAGAGTGGACAGAAAAAGGACTGAGAGAAGGAGAGAATATGATAGAGAGGGTTGATAAAAGGATTGAATAGAGAGAGAGAGAGAGAGAGAGAGAGAGAGAGAGAGAGAGAGAGAGAGAGAGAGAGAGAGAGAGAGAGAGAGAGAGAGAGAGAGAGAGAGAGAGAGAGAGAGAGAGAGAGAGGGGGGGGGAGAGGGAGAGGGAGAGAGGACAGTCAAGGAGGTGTGGAGCAACAAATAATTCATAGCAGAACGCTGCTGCTGCTGATGAAGAGGATGATGATGATGAAATGCAGGGTTTCGCGTGAGAGATAGCATGATGAATCAGCCTTCTGGTTCATAACCAGCATGGAATAATAATCACCTGTCTCTGCTGGAACCAAGGTCACACAGACCGTCCTACCAATATTTAGATTAAACTAAAGGAAGCAACAAAGACACCCATCCATCAGGCTTATCCCATACAAATACTGGACTCTGGAGAGTTGTACTAGAATTTATACACATTATTAGTATTTAAATAGTACTAGTAGCCTCAGTACCAGTATATGACCTTTTGACTGTCATTTTTTTCTTTTAAGAAGGCGTTCATTGATATATTGTGGAGAATAAAGTGGCATCTAGCGGAACGGACTTGGCAGATCTGAATATAATAGTATTTAGTATGTTTTAATAAGCGTATAATCGCATGAAAATATGAATCCTTGTGTTTTTGTTACCTTAGAATAAGCCCTTTATATCTACATAGAGAGCGGGTTGGTTGCCCTGAAATGTCAATCACAGCTATAGAGAACGTAATAAAATGTGCCATACACCTTAGAATATACTACGCATCCATGAAGCTTAACCCTCTCTCTGAATGGACATAAACATCAACCTCTTCATAGACAGTCTCTGAACATTCAGACACAACGTGGTATTATAATTAGGTTTACTAGAAGCTTAACCCTCTCTTGGATAAAGACATCAACAGCTGCACAGATGGAACCCCACATAGCAACTGGCGATACCGTAAGCGTCCGAGAAGCTCAGCCCTCTCTCAGACACGCCTTATATAGACTATGAATTTAATGAATTTAATCCAAGAGTAAAATAGTATCGCAAATGGCAGTTTGCTGATGAGGGGGATTATGATAAGCGGATTTGAATTCTGATTTGGAGACGTTAGTTTTTTTGAGGTGGTTTCCCTTTTTGTTTCGATAACTAAAAGTAGACTTATTAAGATCGCTTTTTTGGAGAAAGTCAATATCAAAAACGAAACTGCGATACAACTTTACACGTCACGTTATCAAAAGCATGGGGACTTTTGACAAAAACACCAGATTATGATTGATTTATTCAGTAACACAAAATGTCCAAAATAGACAGATAGCATGGTGAAGGAAGTAAAGGAACAATTATAGGAGGAAATGTCTAGAAGTAAGGTAAGGACGTTGGAGGAGAGAGAGAGGGAGAGAGGGGGAGAGAGAGAGAGAGAGAGAGAGAGAGAGAGGGAGAGAGAGAGAGAGAGAGAGAAGAGAGAGAGAGAGAGAGAGAGAGAGAGAGAGAGAGAGAGAGAGAGAGAGAGAGAGAGAGAGAGAGAGAGAGAGAGAGAGAGAGAGAGAGAGAGAGAGAGAGAGAGAGAGAGAGAAGAGAGAAGAGAGAGAGAGAGAGAGAGAGACAGACACACAGACAGAGACAGACAGACAGACAGACAGACAGAGACAGACAGAACAGACAGACAGACAGACAGACAGACAGACAGACAGACCAGACAGACAGACAGAACAGACAGACAGACAGACAGACAGACAGACAGACAGACAGACAGACAGACAGACAGACAGACAGACAGACAGACAGACAGACAGACAGACAGAGATTCGAAAGGGAACGCAGGCCTCTATTATTATCTTGTGAGCCATTAGCCATTGTGAAAGAAACTATTTGCCCCCCAGCATTAATTAGGTATTGTGAACCAGAATCTTTGACACTACTACTGAAGACACTATTTACCATAACATTTACAGTACTAAATACAGTACGATATCCACTCAACTGGATACTTCCAATCTACAGTAGAGTGTTTGTAGAAGAAAAAGAGGAATATGTTAAAACAAAACACATACCTCCTTTCCTGTATATAGCAAGTACCACACCTCTCAGCTGAAATATCAACACTTGAAGAGGCAGAGTCAAGGCAAATATAAACAGAGAGCAAAGAGCAGACAACAGAGCGGGGCCCTGCCCCCAGCATGCTAACAAGGGAAGCTGTGCTGGGAGTGCGCTAATAGTGTGGATATGGATTTATCACCCCGCTCTGACAAAACAGATGGGGAAAACAAGACCCCGCCAAGGCTATCTAGCAGAAGACAGAGACCTCTGAGACCCACAGGACCATTAAGAGATCTGGACTGGTGAGAGATCTGAACTGGTAAGAGATCTGGCCTGTTAATAGATCTCGACTGGTACGAGATCTTGACTCGTAAGACATGCGAACAGGTAAGAGATCTGCTCGAGTAAGACATCTGAAATCAACTGTTAATACACATGGACTGGTAAGAGACCTGGACTGGTAAGAGGTCTGAACTGGTCATAGATCTGGACTGGTAATATACTTTTTTAATAGACAGGAATTGGGACTCTGAGACTGTTCCTTGTAATACTTTTTTTACATCTCAGATTCTTGTGGATGTGAAGGCCTCTGACACCTGGACTTCAATACACTTGTCATCTGAGGAGACAATAATCGTATTATAGTGATTCAACTCACTACCTCTTCCTATATCTCCAAATATTCTCCTTCATCCCCATTTTCCCCGAGACCCATACGACGTAAGCTAGACAAGCAGTCCTAAAACCTTCAGAGATTTTACTGCTCGTCTCCTTGGGGGAAGGGTGAACGAGCAATAGGAAGGAGGACGCACAAAAAAGTTATTTGAACACATCTATCGCTGCAACCATTTTACTGGAGGAAGTTGTGCCATTAGCTGTGTTTATATAATCTCATATTATAATATTATGCGACGTAATATGATCTGCACAGAAACGTAGTTAGATGCAACACTAGGACGTGAATAAAGCGCAGGTCAGTTGATGCTAAAGTGACATTGATTTTGCCAAAGGACAAAACAATGATTATTAAAAAACATGATTACACTCAAAGCAGTCCAATGGATTTCTAGAATTGAATGATTGATGTGTGTGTGTGTGTGTGTGTGTGTGTGTGTGTGTGTGTGTGTGTGTGTGTGTGTGTGTGTGTGTGTGTGTGTGTGTGTGTGTGTGTGTGTGTGTGTGTGTGTGTGTGTGTGTGTGTGTGTGTGTGTGTGTGTGTGCGGGTCTCTGTTGGCCTATCAGCAGGAAGGTGAGAGGTAAGACGTGGTTTTACTGTTAATCTTTGGAAAGGATTATATTCTATTTCATCTGTCTGTCGTGTATAGCTCTGTTTATCGCTTATACCTTGAAACTAAGCCTTAGCACTGTTCCCTACAGCATCGGAAATTACTCAGGTACTGATGAACTGGTGTCATCGATTTTATTACATTCCCCTGGATAGGGAAAAAGAGCGGCAGTAGCTCAGGAGGTAGAGCAGGATAGATGGCAACTGCAAGGTTGCTAGTTTGATCCCTGGCTGCTCCCCGGCTGAGTGTCAAGGTTTCCCTGAGTAAGACACCAACCCTCGCTGCTCCCGAAGAGCTGGCTGTTGCCTTGCATGTTTGGCTCCGCTGTGAATGTGTGCTTTAATGGATGAATATCAGGCAATATTGTAAAGCACTTTGGATAAAAGCACTATATAAATGCGGTCCCATTTACTATACAAACACAACCCTTAAAGTAGCAAAGTAGCCTAGCTGTGAACTGTAGCAGCAGATCTGTAAAATAGGACTGTCTTGCTGTAGCTGAACGGACGATGTCTTCAGCATTTAGGAAGTGTACTGAATGCTGAGGCCTTTAGAAGAATAGAATAGAATTTATTGTTGTCATTGCAGACCCTGTCATCAGTCAGATCATTTACATTTAGGCCCCGCCCAAACAGCTGAAAACAATCTTTTCCCCTCCGTTTTCCTTTGATGTGTTTCAGGAATATCTCTGTAAAGACAGACTCATTGCGAAAACGCATCGAGCTGTTGAAACGCTGTAGTACATATTCAAGAAGCTGGTTGAAAAAAAGTGGAGCGCATCAATCCTGCCCGCATCAAGCCCGCGCGCTGGTCACAAACATTCAGTTCGAGGAGGAGATAGCAGTCGTTAAACCTTTTAGATTGAGCAGAAATACTTGTTAATGTACAGTTAGTAATAACATTTACCAAGGGCCAGTATTTAAAGCTACAAAAATAATAATAATTCAACGCAACTCTAACGTCGCCCAGCTGGTGGGGGGGTAGGGGGGGCAGGACGTCATCGTTTGCGTTTCAGGCGTCCACACGAATCCTAACGAAAACGCATCGATCCGTTTTTAACTTATCTAACCTGGGACCTGGTTTCAGAAAAGTGTGTTTTCGGTCACCGAAAACACCGGATCCGTCTGGACTGTCGGCCCAAATCTACAGGACTTGTGCGTTTTCACCAAAAAATCGGTTCTGTCTGGACGGGGCATTAGGTTTCCAGTACCTACACCCAGCCACTCCTTCTGGGGGCCCTTCTTGATGTAGCTGTCCCTTTGAATGGAACAGAGGGGCAACAGAGTTTGAACACGCTCAAACTCATTGGCAGAAGACGACAGCTTGCACAGACATTTTTAATCGTAAAACATCCAACACCAGGTGGTGGAGGGAAAAGAGGGAAACAGGAGGAACCAAGGGGATTCAAATAAAAGAACGGAAGGCTGAGGCTCACCTGGTTGACGTGTTTGAGTTTGTCGATGATCTGACTGATGACAGGGTCTGCTCCTTTCACCTTCACCTCAGGGTTGTCACTCTGGGCCTTGATCCCGTTCCCCACCACCCGCATAGTGTAGCTGGAAACACAGGAGCGTAAATACACAGGTCGATACACAGGCAGATATATCCAGGTATTTTTCCAGGTAAATATATCCAGGTAGAAATACAGGTGAATATATCCGGGTAGATTTACAGGTAACATATATACAGGTAGATATACACAGGTAGATATACAGGTAAACAGACAGGTGAATATAAACGGTTTAAATATACTAACAAATATATGGTTGATAAGAATTTGATAAATCTTCGGGTAAATAAACCGCAAACTACACAAAAATCCCATTTGAGCAAAACCACAGGAACCTTATAAATTGTGAATATATTTGCTAAAAGAAAAACATAAATCTCCCAAAGCCAAGCTGATTTATTAGTTTAAGTTTCACCTTTCGGTACGTAAGATTTGCTGTGATCAATAAACTGAACTCAAACAGCGTAGTTAAGATGCATTCAGAAACACGCCAGCTGTGAAGCAAACAAATATAGAATAAAACACACAAGAAATGGTTTGAAAGCAGCCCAGAGCTATCGTCTATGGCCCGGCTATTAAGACAAATGGGGGACTGCCAGTCTACTAAATCTTAATGCAGACGAACATTCCAAAAACAACATGGAAAAATAATGTGACAGTGTATGAGAAATGCTGAGAGACGGCGAAGCATGATGTGTGTGTGAGCTGAGCTGCATGTGCTGGCGAACTAATCCTGTGAACTACATCTCCCATTGACCTTTGCAGCAGGATATCTCCCGCCCCTCTGCTGGGTGATTAATGGCACACGAAACAGATTACACTAGAGCCATCTGTGCCCAATTCTCACAGATGAAAACATGTTAGGCCTCCTCATCCCAGGCTGGGCCCTGGCCCATGGACCGGGGCCTAAAGGAAACATATTGCTAAGCAGACCAGTGTGGGCACACGCTCGGGTTCCCCTGTCCTCTAAGACGTTCAATGTGCGATGATAGACCACCAGCCAGCACGGATATTGCACATGCAGCATGCATGAAACACTAGGAATACCAATGGTCACACATGAAAACATGTGTGTTCAATCACACACAAAACGTACACACACACACAAACACGTACACACATACACATTACACACACATACACACACACACACACGCATTAGCAATCCCACACACGCAAGCAATAACACGTTGTCCACATAGACATGTATGTACGCACATACACAATCACACACTCACACACACACACACACACATTAGCAATCCCACACACGCAAGCAATAACACGTTGTCCACATAGACATGTATGTACGCACATACATAATCACACACACACACACACGCGCGCGCACACACACACACACACACACACACACACACACACACACACACACACACACACACACACACACACACACACACACACACACACACACACACACACACACACACACACAGACACACACACACACAGATGGCCCCTTCTACACTCAGAAATGTAATTTCTAACGCCATCGGGATGCATAGCCTGAAAAATCTCCTCCAACATTCTGTCTGCTAGCAATTCCGTTTCAGTGCCGGTCTGGAGAGGCAGGTAGGGGGAGGTAGGGGTAGGGGAGGTATAGATAAAAACATTCATCATGACCTCGCTCTATCTGTCTCTCCGATCGAATACAAAGCCACACAGGAAAAAACAGCTTCAGCCACGCATCAAAAACGTTGAGTGATCGCTGACTCTCAGGAGAACGACTGCCAAGAAAGCCACATCCTGCGACCTGGTCTACATATCGCTCTTGCCATCCTCCCCCGCTTCCCCCCCCATCTGGCCATCATCCCTCCTCCCTCATCATCATCCCCCCCCCCCCCCCAACACACACACTCACGTATGCACTAACCACCACTTACAACCAGATTGAAACATTTCTATGATCACTTTGTACTTGAATGCTCCATATGGAAGTGTGTTTTTTTTTCTTTTACTTTATTCCATTATTTAGTATTATTGATTTCTTAAGCGAAACTTTCTCTTGTGTCCTCTGTCTACCTGATGTCCTTGGAGGTTTTGATGTCGGAGTTGTTGATGTTGGTTGGTGTACAGACTGCTGGACGGATATATACCAAAGAACCCGCAACTACAACCTTCATCTCTCCTTTGCTTCTATACTCTCCGACAATATGAAAATATGATCAAATAACTAATGAAATCCAACTCAGTGTACCACTCAATAGTATTAGTAAATATGAGGAGAAGGTTGTTTTTCATAATGTTGTGCCTTTTGGCAGATACCAAATACAATACCGTGCATAGGTACAAACATAATTAAAACCAGCATCATTAATATTGAACTTAACGTTTTAATCATTTATGTTGCAAATGAAAGCACAATGTAATGCCTTTGCTCTCTTCCAACCTGTAGACCAGTCCATCCATGACAGTGGATTGCTCCCAGACAACATCAGACCTTATGGACCTAACATACTCTCTACTACTAATCCATATTCTAACTGCCTATATGGTGTGAAAAATGAACACATCTATTCAATTCTGTGTAAGTTTAAAGTTATGTCAGGTGAGGTTACGTCAGGCATCTTATCAAGACGTTTCAGGGACGTTTATCTTTTCCTTTGCTATGTTTTCAGCACACTATCAAAAACTTATATCTGTTCGACTCCAGACACGAATCAAGCGGCTACATGCAATACAATATCAATATTTTTCTTGCAGCAAAGTTGGCAAATTCCCAGAATAATCCACTGGGTCTGATTCCCTGAGGGAAAGGGGTTTGTTAAAAATTTTAAAAAATATATATATATCGTGTAAACATCAAATCCCCTGATCTTTTCAAAATAAAAGTACAATAAGTGTGGCTCCAGCCAAATGAGGCCCTCGCCCTAGGCAGGTCTATCAGACGGCGGCTCTCGGCCAGGGAGATGAAAGAGGAGTGCGGAGCGCAGGCTAAATTGGTCACGGCTCGGTGGGCTCGGGAAACACACAGGCCCAGGGACCCAGACAGAGAAGGAAAGTCGTTGTCTTTTCACGCCGTCACCGTGGAAACCAAACTCTTCACAGCTCATTGGCCGCCGCCAACAGGATCTCCACAAATCAAAAGCCTTCAAATTAGCCTGAGTTCTTATCGAGCTCAAAGGGAGAGCAGAGGAAGGGATTAGAGCGAAAGACACAGAGGAGCATGGAGAGAGAGCGAGAACAACAATAGTGGGAGCTCAACAGGAGCGCTGTGAGTAAAACAAACAGCCCATTTTTTTTTCCCCATGCTGATTGGCTCGCGGGACGCAGAGTACAATCACACCATCAGTCATGAACTCACACAGTTCCCAAAGGCATCTGTTAGCCAAGCGCTTATAAGCTAACAAATGTTTGTAATGTAATATGCTAATTACTTCCAAAAAATTCAGTCCTCAATGAAGACAATGTTTTACCAATGCATATTTAACGCCATTATTTCCTCATAGGGCTATCCTAATCAGACAAGTCGGCGTCGAACGCATGGCTGGTATGCTGCAGCCGGGACCTTTGCTCAACAGCGGGGACAAGACGATCCAACATACAGGCAAGCCAAAATCAGCGAGCGTACAGACAGCCTGTGGCGGTGATTTAGCGCTGGCCCTCGCCCCTGCCAGCTCCAGTCCAATTACCGGGCAGCTCTGGGCCTGGGCGAAGGTATTGACGAGTGCCGGGGAGAGAGAGCTAGGCGTTAGCCGCACGGCGAGGTGACAGCTGTAATTAATACGCTTGGAGTGTAGGGGGCTAGCTAATGGCAGGCGCTAGGAGCGGCAGGCAAACTAATGTGTAACTAAGTTCGAGCCAGAAGATGTACACATGCACACACACCCATACACACACAGACACTGTCCACTCTTCTGAGTGGTCGTTTCACTAGGCTAGACTAGGAAAGTGTGTTTATATAGCTCCCTTCAAAGCCAATTCAAGGCCAATCAGAGTCCTTTATATGAGTAGGAAAACGTAATCGAATTTGAATGAAATTACAATCACTAAACAGACAATCGTGGAAGATAGAAGTTCAAGAATGGAAAATATGAATATAATAATTTATTTAGTTTTGAACACTGCTTTCAAAGCATAAAGTAGCATTGAGGCAGACCTCAGATGTTGTGGAAGATCGTACCAGATATGTGGTGGTAGATTGAAAAATCCAGGTTTGTACCAGCTTTGTGTTTGTAGATAAAAACTCAAAGTTCGTACCGGATATGTTGGGATAAAAGATAGAAGTTCTGCTTCACCATGCTTGGTTGGAACCTTGGTTGAAGGCTACATTTGTTGAATTTGTTAAATATTGTACATGTTGATCAATAAAGATCTGACCAGAAATTGAAATACACCTCAGCTTCTTCAATTTGAAACGCCTAGCCTGCTACAACTTTACTCAAGATGCTAAATGATCATAATATAATATTAGTTTGGAGGGAAACATGTCAATGTTGTCAATGAAGGGGTACTCCAGCATTAGAGACAAACCAATGATTTGCCGATTATTTAGCATTTCCCGTGAGCACGGATTGTCTCACATTCCCTGTCTCACTAGAGCATCTCACATGTGGTGGCCTTTATCTCCTGTACTTTAATTACTCATTGAACAGGTACCCTTGAGGGAGAGGTGTGTTGACAGGCGGACACACCTGGAACAGAACACCACACTCCTTCTGCAGCCCCTCAAACTGGTCTCACCCAGAGTGGAGGTCTGGAGTACGCCTGAACGATTCGGGGAAAAACGTGAATCACAATTTTTTTTAGCTTAGAATTGATATCACGATTCTCTTCCATGATTTTTTTCTCACGAAATGTAATTTTTATTGCACACATGAACCATAACCCCCCAAAAAATATGGCAGTACCAAACTGTTTTTTGGCACCTCTAGCACATTGCGTTTCATATGGCCCTTTATAACTGAATAAAGTGCAGTATCAAAAAACGGAATCATTTATTCTTTTTACATATAGCAGCAGATTGGCCTTAATTGCTGAAAAAAAAAAGATGTGATTCGAGATCGCGATTTTAGAACGATTTATCGTGCAGGCCTACTCTGGAGAACACACTCCTTCTTCCGCCCCTCAAACAGGTCTGACCGAGAGGGGAGCTCTGGAGAACACACTCATTCTGCGTCCCCTCAAACAGGTCTCAACAGAGAGGAGCTCTGGAGAATACAATAATTCTGCGTCCCCTCAACAGGTCTCGTCTCACCCAGTTGAGGAGCTCTGGAGAATACTTGAGCCCATGACTTGTTAGCAGGCCCACTGATAGAGCTTTGTGGGGTGTTTCGTTTCAAGGTCTAACCACGCCACCACCTGCCCCCTTGACCCAATCCCCTCCTCAATCCTCCAGGCCCTCTCTAGCGATATCCTTGCATTTTTCATCTCCCTCATCAACTCCTCCCTCACTTCAAACCTTGTTCCAGTGTCCTTCAAGACAGAATGAAGCTACTTCTTAAGAAACGGACCTTTGACACAACGACGTCCAGAACTACAAACCGATATCTCTCTTCTTTCATTTCTTTCTGAAACACTGGAACGTGCCATCTCTAACCAACTGTCCTCCTATATGACAAAACAATCTGCTTTACCCTCATCAGTCAGGCTTCAAAACTGCACACTCCACTGAGACAGCTCTCCTCGTGGTGAATCACCCCATGCTGCCAGAGCCTTGTCCCTCTCGTCGGTTCTTATTCTCCTCGACCTGCAACACCCTAAACCACCATATCCTTCTCACCACTCTCGCCAATTTTATTTTATTACAGCCTATGACTCATTGGTATGGGGAAGGCAACCCTCGGTCATTTATGTAGGAAAAAAACTGATAACATAAAATATGAGTTGGATAAGAGTTCTAGAATCCTCTCGACTTGAATTCACTACAATTTAACTGGTCTAACCCACTGACCCTTTGAGGCTTTCAATGCAATTTCCTGTGTAGCGTTCTGCCTTGGGTTACAATGTATTCCAATGATAACCAACCGGATTTTCTTTAATGTGCGTGTTATTCAGTACCCATTTATCTTCCCTTCTTCTTCCACCTATTGAAAGGAAGGTCAGACAGAGGGACAGACATTTTTCAATAAGATATGCCACCTCATTTGGTAGAGATGTACAATATGATCCAAGGCCCACTTTTGAAAGGTTTTGTGTGTGTGTGTGTGTGTGTGTGTGTGTGTGTGTGTGTGTGTGTGTGTGTGTGTGTGTGTGTGTGTGTGTGTGTGTGTGTGTGTGTGTGTGTGTGTGTGTGTGTGTGTGTGTGTGTGTGTGTGTGTGTGTGTACGTTGCCAACAAAAATCACACACAATAATAACGGCCCTGCAATCATTGTAAACTGAATGTGAGTTTTACTGCAGCTTTTAGTACCCAATGGAATAGCTGTGTGTCTGCGAGCCATAATGTCATTATATACCACACAGACCGGCCTAATTAAAACTTCTCTGAAGATGTTAGTACCCGATAAATACCCCACATTTAGCAACTTGGCAAGGAACAGGCCTCAATAAAGCCAGATTTAGAGTTCTGTATACAGCACGTCCGCAAAGATCGCACAGCTGCTTGCGTTTATACTTTTACGTCGCGTTAACCTGTACACATGAGGGCAGTATAGCATTTTTGACCCTAAATGTACATAAACCATTAAGAAAGTCCTGAATCGCAAGACGGAATCTGCTCCATTGAAAATATAGTTTTCTTATAGTTTTTTATATACATTGCATACATTTGTTCGTCATGGCCGTCTGTTGGAGACAAAACCAAACACTAAGCCCACTCGGCCAATCAGTGATGAGTACAGGGAGCCTCTGCATCGAAGGGCGATGCCTTGATAACCTCTGCACGTTTTAACGGACGATTAGACTTTATTGTCTAGGATCGAGTACGACAAAAGGGGCATGTGCACCACTGTATGGATCTTGGTGGATCTTTGCAGACGTGCAGACGTACCCTGGCTTCAGGCCTAGCTAGGTTATGTAGTAACCTAGTAGTAATAAGTAAATAAATAAGTCAGTCTCCTCAGACTAAAAAGCCTGCACAAAAAGCCACACATTTTGCTTAAATACTAATTTCAACTTGAATTTCAACAAATATCGAGTTCGCCGGGAGGTTAATGGGACGAGACGACAAGTGTGCGCAGTGATGCGAGCGTATGAATAAGAGTGAGAGACAGAGAGGGAGAGACAGAGAGAGAGAGAGAATGGCCTTCTTGGCTGAAAACCAAGGAAGATTATCTGAATCATCTCTCTGATGAGTTGGAAAAAAAATAAAAAAGAATAAATAAGCCAGCGTAAGAGGCTTAACCATCTCCAACCATATCGGAACTGACCTGGCAGAGCCAATTTCCACACCTGCTTCCTGCAGTTGCGGAGAAAAGACTCGCAGAGAGGATGCTATTGAATGATTAATGAGTATACTTCTAGTAGAACCAGCGTACCACTCAAACTCAAACAGACTCATGGCGAGTCGCCTGCACCCCTCCCATATTGTCCGCTGCCGCCTCCCCCGCTTATCAAACAGCATGAAGGCCACCGAGATATTAAGCAAAACATATCAACTCCAGGATTGATTTGTGTTATCTTGCACCAATGCACCAAAATGCCTGCTCCTTTGTACACAACCACCACAATCCAGTACGCTCTGGGGCCTGCGGCAGCATGCAATCAACACCGAGCGAGGCAGGGGGAACGTGGTGCGGGGGGATGGGGGGGCAGGGAAGCTGGAGCTGAGGAGGTAGGCGCGGAGGAGTGGAAGGCAGGGAGACGAGAGCAGGGGGGGAGGGAGGAGGAGGTTAAGGGAGGAGGGGAGGGAGGCGGGGAGGAAGGGGGAGGAGGAGGAGGGAGGGGAGGGGAGGAGGAGGTGGGGAGGAGTGGAGGAGGAGGGAGGCGGAGGAGGAGGAGGTGGGGAGGGAGGAGGATGGGAGAGGGAGGGAGGACCAGGAGGAAGCAGGAATCGCGGGGAGGAGGAGAAGAGGGAGGGGGAGGAGGAGGGATGGAGGAGGATAAGAGGAGACGGGAGGAGGGTGGTCATAGGGGAGGAGGAGTTGGAGGAGGTAAGGGAGGAGAGGCAGGAGGAGGGGATGGAGGAGTGGACGCGTATGGTGGTTTATCTGGACAAAAAAACAATTGATGGCTCTCTGCGTTCTGTCCTGTTCCATTTCCAGGTTATAGTGTATTGTTGTATTGCTGTACTGTTGTCTTTTTTCAAAAAACATGAAGAAGCTCAAACACATTCCCCTTCCAACAGGGAGCCAAGAGCCATATTTATGTCAGGGTTGTCAACAGGTATGTCAACAGTTGAAAGTGAATAATGCTTGTTTGTCCTGAATGTCAGCGGCTTGGCAGTAAGACATAGGACTAGTCATATCACCTGCGTAACACGAACATTAAACATGAAGAGACAACATTGAATACAATAATCTCTCTGCTCTCTCTGGGTCTGGTATCAACAGGTATGGACTCTAAAGACCCATGATTTTACTGGACATTTGGCTGCAGATACGCAGATTAATCTCAAATAGCAAGACAACCAGGGATGGTAGATTATAAGGAGGGATTGATAGTTGGATGGATGTGGATGGATGAGCTGATGGGCGAATAGATGTATGCTGCTCGCTTTATCCTCAACAACAATATGATATGTCTAGATCCATCTCATAATGAGTACAACATGTATTGTGAGGAAAAGCAATGCAAATTGCATTTAGAACTTCATACGTATTCTATTGTCCTCAGTATCAGAAACAGTAAAATAAAAGGCTCAGTATTAACGGCATGGACTCAAAGTGTGTGTGTGCGTGTGAGTGAGTCTGTAATAAAAGTTGTATCCCGTCATTCTTACTATGCCGCACGTCTGAGACCGGATGCCCTTGCCCTTGGGTAGAAAAAGAAATAAGGGTCCAGAGTGGGTCTCTCAATGAGCATAGGTTTGATTTCCGAAGTGTAATTATTTAATTATTCATCTGTGTCAAATCTTTTGAATGTAATTAGTTCATCATGAAGGACAAGTTGTGCCTCCCTTCAGCCCTGGGGGGCGACTGACCTGAGTGGTTAGTCCTTCACACTCTCAGAAAATATATTAATCGAGATGTTGATGTATATTTCATGCTAGGGTAGAGACACTTTCTGTATCTCAGATTGAATTGATTTAAATTATTGGAATCACAATTGTATTCGGCACATAGGGCTGCTAGTTTCAAGACCTACTCCAGTCCGCTTTATGCTGAGAAAATATGTCTGGCAGATTATGGCATGAACGCAGAGGAAAGTGTTTGTGATATTATGTTGTTATTTGACTTGACGAAGTTACATTAACTGAATGCTATAATTTGAACCCAAAAATGAGTTGTTGTCTACAGCCCCAGTGGCGGTTTTAGGCACGGGGCGAAGCAGGCAGCCGCCCGGGGCGCCATATTTGTGGGGGGCGCCAAATCACATGGGGGGCGCCACGAGTAGTAAAAAAAAAAAAAAGCGCAGCGTAGCGGTTTTTAAATGAAGTACATAACATTGTGTTATGTACTTCCCCCGCTTGGAAGAAGTCTTGCCCGGGGCGTAACTGGACGTAGAACCGCCACTGTACAGCCCTATTTGGTAGCTGCTGTGTTTTCACAGGCAGCATGACAAGCTGCCTAGATCAGGTCACGGATCTTAAAACCTTCACCACAACGTTGAAAACGTCAAGTTGCTACAAGTAGAGAAAGACCGTTGTCACCGGTGTCATGTGCTTTGGTAATGTAACTAATGTATTCCATGCCAACAAAGCCTTTTCAATTAGAATGGAATACACGTTGGGTATCTCCGCTGTGATCTCACGCTATACGTGTTGTCATCCATACCGGACAACTGCTAGTGCACTGTTTATTGTTTAAAATCATAATCAGTAAATCACGAATGGAGAATTAAAACCACAGCGACATCATTAAACCACTGAAGGAGTCCATCAATAAGCGCCCAGACGCTCTGTGTAAACAATCTCAAATGTCTGTTTGATAAATGAGATAGATGACATTTTTAGACAGAGGGATTTTGATTGTTGGTTTGTTTGTTTGTTTGGATGCAGCCAATGTTCTCTCTCTCTCGCCCCTCGCCTGTGTAGCCTGCCGCTCGCGCTTATCTCCGCCACCTCTTCATTCAGCTGAACAGCTAGCGTCTAAAGCGCCAAGGGCCGGCTAGCCCTTTCCTATGCTGCCCAGACACTCCCATCCCTTTTCCCACTGCTGTTGGGCTGACTCATGGGCCGGGCGTGTCTTGATTTAAGAGCTGCTTCATCTATCTCCCTGCGCGTCCAGAAGGGTTTCTCCGGAGGGGGATGACCCCGTCCGCGGCGCGCTCACGCCCCGGCAGCTTTCAGGGGTTTCAGAGAACGATAAGACATCTCCTCCCTCTCTCAGATGAAGAGGCATGTGTTATTTACTAAATAACACGTAGGATTCGTGATTCGATTGAATCAACCAATCAAAATGTATTCATAAAGCTACTTTTGGGACAAAGCGCTCACACAAGGTGCACAGCCAAGGGAAACAAGAAGAGATGAGGATAAAGACATCCAACAATGCAACTGTGGAATGCCTTACATGCTGCATTGTAAAACATACAGTATATACAATGTAACAATCTCACAATCTTCTGTATTTTATGTTCTCTGTGCCATCTATGTAATGTATGTCTGTGTTCCACAGCAGGCCTCAGCTTGTACCATCAGGAGCGATCAGAACCTCCCCGGACACACACACACACACACACACACACACAAAACACAGAAGAATGTTCCCAGTCGGTGGGTTAAGAGGCAGCAGACACACTGTCACACACACACACACACACAAAACACAGAAGAATGTTCCCAGTTGGTGGGTTAAGAGGCAGCAGAAGCCCTGTGTGATTAAATGTTGCTTCGGAGCGAAGGAGGAGACAAACATGCGCTTTGTGCCTGGCTCTGTCTTCTCGGCCAATTCTCTAACAATCAGGGAGACGGGTGCACCGCCCATCCCTACGTCCCTCCATCCCCCCTGCAAGTCCGAATAGACACGCTTCATCAGGACCGATTGGCTTTTGCGGGGCTTCCGCATTAATAAGCCCCTATGTTTCCATCCCATCCACCGACTGAATTTCACCTCAGGTTTGGTCTCCCCGGGCTTCAGTTTGCCCTGTCAGAAACAACTGGGCTCCTCTGTCTTATCGCCAGCAGTAAATTACCTCAGATCTGATACAGGCTGCCAACTTACAGAGACAGAGAGAGGGAAATTGAGGGAGGCGGGTGGGGAGGGGGGGGAGAGCGAACATTAGAGTGACAGAGGGAGGGAAAAAGAGAAAGTCCAGGGGAAAAAGAAGCCCGACAAAGGGGATGAAAGTGAGAGAGAGAGAGAGAGAGAGAGAGAGAGAGAGAGAGAGAGAGAGAGAGAGAGAGAGAGAGAGAGAGAGAGAGAGAGAGAGAGAGAGAGAGAGAGAGAGAGAGAGAGAGAGAGAGAGAGAGAGAGAGAGAGAGAGAGAGAGAGAGAGAGAGAGAGATAAAGGCAGGATGTTTAAAGACAAGGGAAGGCAGGGGGAGGCCGGGGGGGGGGGAGGTGGGGTCCATTGACACTGATGGGCTGGGCGGTTCAGGAAGGTCACCCGATCTTATCCAACGCTCACCTCCAATCTCCATTGCTTGCCTTTCCTACCTTCCCCTCCAAATACGGTCGACAGGGACCTGTCAATCAAGTGATGGTGAAACCATGGCAAGAAATACCAGCAGGCCTTAGAACAGGGCCATGCCGCGCATCAATCAGACTTCAGTTAAAGAACGATTTGCAAAGCTGCAATACAAAAGTGTTTCAGCCCGGAAAACACAAGGGATATAATGATTAAAAGAAAAACAAAACTGTCTGAGAATCCAAGAGACACATTTGGGAGATGGATTTGCACTGGCAAGATTGCTCACTATTCGATTAGAAGAAAACTAAACTAAAAATATAGTAGACACCAAGTCGACCAAATCTGGAACCACATGTTTTAGATCTTATGAGAAATTGTTCTGCACACAAAAACTTAATCTTGCTTGAACCTTAATTTTAGCTTTGTTTTATGCTCCCATTATAGTCTGCATATACCGATCCAATCATCCATGGAAGGCGGGATCCCTCTCCTGTGCTCCTTCCCCCTGGGTTCTGGGAGTTTTAGCCCTTTAGAGGGCTGAGGGTTTGGGGGAGTAAATATAATGTGCTGCTGCGAAGCGTTGTCCAACTGAAACTGGAGAAAGAGAAAATGTATCATTTGCCTTGACAAGCTAGCTCGAATTTTCTGTACTGTGTAATCTAACTTAACCCAAAGCATACAAACGACTTCTGTATCTAATTTTCTCAATGTAGGAAACGGTTAACTGCGAAAATTAGCCTTGAAAAGAGGTCAGCTGTTTGGTGGATGGTTGCTAAATGTTGCAGTATATGTGGATGATGGCTGGTTTAACCAGCCTCACCGAGTCTGATTGGAATCTGGAGCTGGGCGAGGCTGTACACCTGTTGCCTCAGTGTTATATGAGGCCCCGTCCACACGGGCGAAAACTATCTTTTCCCCTCCTTTTTACCTTAGCTGCGTTTCAGGAATATCTCCTTAAAGACGGACTCATTGCGAAAACACATCGAGCTGAAGAAACGCTGTAGTACATATTTAAGGCCAATGTGTGGCGCTGGTTCTCTGCCAAAAAAAGAAGAAGACGAGGCAGCGCATGCGAAACAGAAACAGCCGAGAAGGAGAAAGCAGTTGTTAAAGTAGAAAATAATTTTGAATGTATGGTTAGCAATTAAAATGACCATGGGGCTGTAATTAGAGCTACAAAAATGATACAAATCAAGTCAAACAAAACAAATTCGAGGGAACTCTAACGTCGCCCAGCTAGTGGGGGGCCGCGTTAAGAACTCAGCGTCCGTAAGCCTTGGTTGTCTGGTGACAGGTGAGATTGGCGAGGTGAACTGAGGAGAGAGAGATAGACTGTGAGTGATTGATCCATTTTTTTTTTGTATATGAACGAAGCTAAAGACACAGTGTCAAACTTTCTTTGTGGTATAAAAAGTTTTTCATATTTAACGGCAACGAAATCTCCTCCAATTCCACAACATGATTGATGCTAAAGTGTGGCTTAATGGCATTCCACAAGGTGTAAAGACATTATGCTCCACAGCATGTGTCATTACCAGCAGGACCTCACAAATCACACGCACGGGGCCAGGAGAGGAGGTGGTGGAGGTGGCGCTGCCCTCGCAGGAGAGTGTGCCAGTCACACACGACCGGCACAGATTGATGTGACCGCAGAATTGGAACAGAGTTCTCCACACAGAATAACTTTCCGGTGGCCAGAGGAAAGAGGGCCTGCTCGAGAACAATGCGGCTCCTTAGGTTGTATGGGATAAATAAATTATAATAATAGCCATAACCCATTGGGTTTTAATAGCCCTTTCAAGACACACACACTCCATAACAAAGTGTTGTGAGGGATATCACACTACTATCACTCCACCTCTATTTGAAAGGTAAGGAATGCAACAATCCAATGAGAGACCAGGAGATGTTTAGGTGGCCATGTTTGTACAATAGCATGTCACCGGGGTTATGACCCCTATTCTAGACATGTGCCCTTGAATCTTTAGTGGCCACCGGGAGCCTGGGCCTTGTTTAAAGGATCCTTCACAACCCTGTGAAAACAACTCGCACGACGAAGGACACAAATGCCCATCTGTGCAACATAAAAAGAAGTGAGCCCACCTCTACGCAAGATACAAGAAAACATCAGATGAAAAGCCCAAAAAGGCATTTCGAACCGCCATCCAAACCCAACTTTGCCAGATAGAAGCGCTTTGGTGGAGGCATAGATAAGTCATGATAGCACCAATGTGAAATACAACTATATGATCTGTCTGTATATATTATATACAATGTATACATGTATAATGTATAATATATATATTCTTATAATATAAGTAGGCCTATGCCAAATATAGTAAATTACTCTCCAACAAATGTCTCTCAAATTGTACAATATAACACTAAATATACATAACTAAATACTATGTGCTTTCTAGCAGGCAGGCAGAGTACGGCTAGAGTTCTGAACAGTTTGATTTATGTATTATTTTTTTGTAATTCATCTAACTATACTTTAAAAAGGTTAATGGCGGTTTGGATAGAAGCACTCCGCTGTGATTTAACTTTGATGATATTCACTGTCAAAACAAAATAGCAAGAAAAATGTCAATATATCTACAATATTAGATCACTACCGATACTGACATTCAACACATTTTTTACTCTATCAAGGACATCCTGTAGCACTCGGGGTGAAATACATGTGAAACATTGTACAATGCGTAAACAGGATCTTTCTGAAATAAGTCAACTCTAATTGACCTATTGATGAAGAGAAACTTATTTTTAGGACAAGTTGGCAAGCAAAATATTTGATTTCATATTAGAGCATGATCATGGGAAAGACAGGCAGCAAAGTTACCAAGGATACATTCAGTGAGACAATGGGTGAACAAGCTTCTTATAGGGAAACGTTTGCATTGTGGGTAGGGCAATATGCAGGTAACAAAGTAAAGTGGGGGTGACCATAGTGGAGAGTTTAGGATTGATGGGAGAGGCCAAGTTACCTGCAATACACAATGGGAGAAATGGAAATGGCTGCAAGCAAGGCTGCAAGAATGTTCAAGAAATCTACATAATAAAGAAGTCAGTCGATTGGCCTGGCCTTACTATCAGACATAGGCCCCGTCCACGCGGAGCCGAAACGGGCAAAAACGATCCGGTTTCGTTTTATGCGGTTCAAAACCGCATCGAGCTGTAGCAACGCTGTAGTAAATATTCAAGGCGCTGGTCCTCATCAGAAAAAATTAGAGGGCATCAAGCCTGCGTGCATTAAGGCTGCGCGCTGTATACAAACATTCAGTCACGAGGAGATTCAACCTTTTTAAATTGAGCAGAAATACTTTTTAATGTACAATTAGTACTTACATTTATCAAGAGGCTTATTTAAAGCTACAAAAAGAATACAAATAAAACTTAATAATAATAAGCCAACGCAAATCTGACGTAGCCCAGTTGGTGGGTTCAAGGAATCTGTCAATGACATCGTTTGCGTTTCAGGCGTCCACAGGAATACTAACACGAAACCACATAGGTCCGGATATATTTGAAACCAACCTGAGACGTGGTTTCAGAAATGTGCAGTTTCGGGCACCGGATCCGCCGGCTCCGTCTGGAAGGTCAGCCGAAACGCACAAGACTGATGCGGTTTCACCAAAAAATCGGCTCCGTGTGGACGGGGCCTCAGTGGCTCTGGTGGGAACGCAAATGTGAACTATCTTAACCCTCTCAGTTAGAGAGAGGAAGGGATCTATCTTAAGATGCAGGGAGAATCTATACAGTTATTTTAAATGTGATAGTAATTATATAAACGAGGTTAATATAATTGGTATATAATTGTATATTATAGTTATGATTGATATTTCAATGACACCTATTGAGATAAGGAAGCAAACTGTCAAACTGAATTGATCCTTGTGGATATAATTGTGTATGCCGGTCTGGATGAAAAAATATATGTATGTCTCAAGGCTTTATTATCAACCAAGAGTGTGTGCATTTTTGTGACGCACATCGCCATACACGCATACACGCATCTGCTTGATTCATTATAATTAATTTGTTCAGAAAACTAAAATAGAATAAGTGTTGACATGTCAATTAAATGAATATGTCTCTCAAATTGTTCACACATAATTTATTAACAAAAATACAGTTTAAAGGTGCAGTGTGTAGAAGTAAGCATATTGCGGGGAGGACTGGGCAAAAATAGGATATAATATTCAATCAGTATGTTTGATTTAGTGTTTAAGCCCATGAAATAAGATTCATTGTGTTTTCCTTATCTTAGAATGAGCCCTGTATGTCTACATATAGAGCGAGAGCAAGAGCATGTTTTTACCATAGACATGACAGAGAGAACACACATTTTTGGTAAGGAGGAGGATGTGTAATCCCCAAGTCTACAATCGTTTTCTTTTTAGTACTGTCATTATTCGGGGGGTTATAATGAGCGATGTTGTATAGGAAATGCACAGCACACCATGGCGCTATACAAGTGTCCTTAATGCTAAACCGTCTCTCAAAGCAGGCTTGGCCGAGATAGGGGGTGACATTACATTACATTTATTAAGCTGACAATTTTGTCTAAAGCAACTGCGTATCCAACAATGAAGATACAACCCAAAAATAATAATTTGAGTAATATCTATCGATTTCATTACAAGCTAAAAATGTAAAATGTTCACCTTGTCTCAAGGTCAATGGATCCCAACCTTTGACTCTAGGTGTACCACTAAATCGTCTTAAGGACAATTGGCAGAAAACCTCATAAGCAAATGGTATAAAATAGATATACACACGCAGTGGCTGAGCAAAGAGTGCCAGCGCCACTTATTATAACTGAAAAAAAACCATGGCCAGGAGGAAACAGTGGAAAGAAAAAGTCAGCAACACCACTAATGCTCCCAGTGTGTATATTTAGAAAACAAAAATAACACTAAAAAATAATGGAAAATGCATGATGGAATGGAAAAAGCAACATTATTTTCCAAAAAATGAATAGGCAGTATAGGCACTATAATGTAACTAAAGCAAAAGTGACGTCATGTCTCGTCTATCTATGTCTGTCTAAATTCCCATTGCGTCATCGCAGGCCCCTCCCCTTCATCTCTCGACCAATCAGGCCATCATGCATAAACAGGAGTACAATAAAGCTCCAACGCGAAGTGTACATATACATCTCTCATTCACCCTCATCCCTGTTGTTTTCATTGAGACTTGTTGCAGATTTCAGATTTCAGATTTCAGCTTAATCATGGCAGATTCGAAGTGTCCAATACACTGAACCCTGAACCATCTTCTTCTTCCCCTGTTGCCATGCGTAGAATCCCCATACGCTAAACCCTACCTGCACCCTAACTTAGGTCGCAGCTAAGAGCCCACCACTACGCCAGTTCTCCAGCATTTGCAACTCAAAGAGAAGGCTTCAAACGTCGTCAATCGCAATGCCTCTTCTTGTGATTCAGCAGAGAAAACTCTCATATTCGCAGCATCACCTGCAAAATTTAGTGGCGAAAAAAAGGATGCAAACATCTCCAAACGCTTTAGCATTAAGGTAAAGAAGGCATTTGTTCTTGCTAGTAGTAGTTGACAGGTTGGGATAAACGTCCCTGATTATGGATTGGCCTAACTGCATTCTATCGACCCCACTCGGCCTAGGATTCCCTTTATGTTTCCACTTTCCCCAGAGGAGGGAAGCACTACATGTAGCCTCCCTAGTTTTCATGGATAATTCCTAAAATACGGGCAAACACATACTTATAGTATCACCGTGTTTTTTGAAGAGGCCACCGCACGCACCTCTCGGGTCAACTCCTGCTGGACTGAGAATGTACAGTACGTCCCTCAGTTTAAAGTCAAAGCACAGGTAGTCGCCCTCACGCACGTTTAAGACCTTGCATGGCTGGGTGCACATGCAGGTTAATGTCTCCTATATTTATTTTTTCTCAATACATTTCTTGTTCTTCTTGTGTTTGTTTTGATTTTGAGAATTTCCACAGAAACACCATCAATTCATTTCAGTACCTTTTCACTGCATGTTATGAATACTTGCATGAGGTGGCACTGCCTTCATAATAATTATTTAGACTTCACCGCATGAATCTTGATCATTCAGATCAGCTCGTTAGTGATTCTATAGGCATGCAAACCAGAAAGTAAGATCAAAGCAGACAAGACATCCGATAGATTTATCAGCATCAGCCAATTTCTCTAACGCAGCGGTGGTGGTTTCATGTAAACACACAATGAACAGATTGTATTGACCCGATTTCGGTCAGCTGGCTTGGTCGTGCTTGGTCAACATTCTGAATTCATGAGAACATAAAGATGCCAACTTCTGAGCTACTCTTTCTGTTAACCTTCAATGGTTCAAAGGCAATTGACAGACAGAGACAGAGACTGACAGAGAGTAGAAGACGAACAAGTAGAACACGTTTTTTATAGTTAGGTTATAGTTATCAAGTTTAGTTATAGTTATCTTTTTTGACTCATCACGAGAACCTTCTATGCCCACTCAAAATGTGATGACGGTAAAGTAACTTTTTAGTGTTTCCCACCCGCCAATGTAAACAGTCTACCTGTGGGCATCCTTAAGAAAGATGTCCCAACACCTAACTGCTCCTTAATGACATGGATCTGAAATCGGCTGTTACTAGATCTGGATTGTGGGGTTTTGTTGCAGAACAGAGTTCTCGTGTTACTGTGGCTACCCAGAGCTCCTGGTGCAGTCTCTGGTATATCCCACGGCTTCCAGACACTGCAGTGGTTTACTGGCTGAGCTAGTGGCACGTGCTTCTAAACCTCTGCAGATGGTTGAGCTGCATCAACCAGTATGATGTCTAGCCAACCATGGAAGTATCTATGCCTTCATCTGCCTCCACTACTGCCACCTCCCCACTACCGCTGGAGCATCATAAAGAGTAGTCTCTCTCTCTCTCTCTCTCTCTCTCTCTCTCTCTCTCTCTCTCTCTCCTCTCTCTCCTCTCTCTCTCTCTCTCTCTCTCTCTCTCTCTCTCTCTCTCTCTCTCTCTCTCTCTCTCTCTGTGCCTCTCTCTCTCTCTCTCTCTCTCTCTCTCTCTCTCTCTCTCTCTCTCTCTCTCTCTCTCTCTCTCTCTCTCTCTCTCTCTCTCTCTCTCTCTCTCTCTCTCTCTCTCTCTCTCTCTCTCCCCTTAACCTCCCTTGCCGTCAAAAAGAGACACAGTACTCTTCTAGGCACACAATAAGACCATAGCTGCCACGTTAGTTATGATGTTGTAATGATTCAGTATTGATATGATGATTATATTGTTATGTCATCAGGAAGACATATTGTTGTATTGTTCTGATGATAGCTATGATGATATGATGCCACGATGATAAAGTAGTCATGTTTGAAGAAACAGAAACAATCTCTTCTTCGGGTGGTTACTACAGCTATCCTTCACTCAAATCTGGTTTCAAAACATGCGCAAAATGAATGAAGTGCACCAGACAGTTAAACAACATCAGTTGCACAACATCAGACAGCCACTGGCGCTGACATCACACATCGGTTACATCACACGTCGCGTGACACCAGGTCTCATGGGAATTGTAGGATCAAGGCCCCAGGAAATGTTAGACTTCAATCCTCCTGCTTTGAAAGTCGATATCAAAGATTTGAGATGAATCAGAGGCCGGGCCGCTAGCAGCATAACCGCCACAGCTAACGCTCACCCACCGCGCTGCTAGGAAGCTGGTAGCTGGCAGCGTAGGGAGGACAGAGAGAGGGAGGAGGGGGGAGGGAGGGAGGGGGGAGGGAGGGAGGGAGGTTGGGTGTTCAGCAGAAGGGTAGGGCGTGGCGGTCTGGTCGTCATCAGGTACCCCAGTCTGTCTGCTCCACCCACTTCCTGCCCAACAGCATTAGGGTGGAACGGAGCAGATGGCGAACGTATGACATCGTCACCTTCGTCAGCTTGAAGGTGACGTATTACGTCATCACGGACGTTTGCTGTAGAGGCAACGGCAGCGGGGAAGGATGGAAAAAGTTTTTTATCTTCTTCTCTTGATATGTTGCAGCTAGTTTCAAGGTTGGAGATGGGCGGTGTGCTGAGTAATAGCAACCAGCGTCCTGCTCCGCCACCCACACACACACACACACACACACACACACATGCTCATAATTACCTACATACGCACAAACACATTCCAATGACCAACACTCACACACTCATATACACACGCATACACTCCATTCACACAACACTCAAAAAAACGTACTCACTGGCATATGCTCACCCTGCAGACACCACATTTTCCAGACATACACACACACTCACAAATGTTCTCTGTCTTACACTCTGTACACCCATCATCACTGACACCCAGACACCCCCAAACATAGACACACAGACTCTTTCTCTCGCAGTCTCACACACACACGCAAACACACACACATTACCCCTCAGCATTAAGGTAAATAAGGGCTTGCAGCAGTGGACCAATAAGCAGGGCCGCTGGGCAGAGCTGCTTGTGTTTCCTCCAAGCCTCTCTGGATCGTTCATCTCCGCTGTCAGGTAAAGGGCACTCCAAGAAGGTGAAACCGAGCTTTTTTTAATAAGGCCACCTCAGTTTCCATAGTAACCACAGGAAAACATTATAGGGGCGATGATGAGAGAGCACGGCCCGCTACCCGGACATCCAGGGGAATGCGGGCCCTATTGTCGAGTCAGACATTTATATTCTCTGGCCACTGAGAGGAAAGAGCTGTTCTAGACGAATCACAGTGGAGCCCGGAGACCCTGGTGCCGCTCTGAGCTTCAGGAGATTAATGAGAAGAGATTCACACCTGGCTTTGGTCCAGGTCTCCCAGCTAAGAGGTGTGCTTGGTTCATAACAGTGGTGATGATGAGGCCACTGATGGGGCATGGATAGAGGGCCGCTAATAGAGCGCCCCTGATAGAGGTCCCCCCAGACAGAGGCTACCCAATAGAAGCTGATAAAGGCCTGACAGAGGACCTCTGATAGGGGCCCTCTGAAAGAGGGGCCCTTGATAGAGGTTCCCTGACAGAGGCATCTGATATAGCCTCTGAAAGCTGTCTTCATACAGAGGGGCCCCTGATAGAGGCCTCTAATAGAGACCCCTGGTAGAGAGCTCTGATAGATGCCCCTGCTAGAGGTCCCTTATAGAGGACCTCTGATCGAAGACCTCTGAAATAGAGACCCTGATAAACATCACTGATCGCGGCCCCTGACAGTGGGCAACATTTTAAAGCATTCTACATAACAAAACAATGCTGAATTTCCTTTCCCTTTCCATATAATTTATGTATCCATATTTTTTCCCGGTAAAACTCAAACTAAATAATAAACAAGATTAGAGAGCCGAGCTGGAACTCTAACCTACTCTCTTCCCCCACATGCTTACTACCTACAGCCCTGCAGTACTCCGCCGAACAAGAGCGCATGGGTCGAAAACAACCAACAAAACGTTTGCTGATGAATTGTTAACGTCAACTACATTCTCCACTTTGTGTCGGCAAATGGGAGCCGTGTTTCCTTAACAAACAAGTTAGGAATCACAGCAGCAGAATTGACGAGCGATGCACATGTTGTCAGATGCCTGTAGCCGGGAGATAAGCTGTGACAACGGTGTGAAGATGTGCTAGTTTTTTGCCAGCCTTCCCTGCCATAACGGACAAGAACTGGCGTTTTCAAATGACAATGAGCGTGGGATGCGACGGCTGACTGTTCACTGGTGTTTCCTTCTAAGTAAACGAAAAGCATGAGACCCCATTTAGTAACAGACAAGGACAGCCAGATTTCAACTGGGCCTGGAGGTGATCCAAGACATCTCAAATACCTTTTGTCCTCCTCAGCCAAACCCTGCTGCTGAGAATTGATTCATGAGCAGCCACCGTCGAGCGCCCACTCAATGCCGTCTTCCACAGACTAGCAGTAGGCGTCTTACAATAAGATTCATATGCCCTATCCCTGCCCCTTAAGGGAAACAAAACCCTTAATCAACTTATTTTAGATGAAACAGCATTAAGTGGGTACATGGTAGTGGTAAAGATGTATCCTAGTCAAAATCTCGACTGAGAGGCCCAGCTTTAAAAACCTGGAATTTAATTTGTCCTGAAATTTCTCTGTATTCACTCTCTAACCCCTTCCCTAAATTACCTATCTGTATACACTGTTCAATGCCTACCCTTAATGATCTGTCTGTATTCACTGTCTAACTATTTCCCTTAATGACCTGTCTCTGTATTCACTGTCCAACCCCTTCCCCTAATGACCTGTCTGTAATCACTGTGTACCCCCTACCCTTAAAGACCTGTCTCTGTATGCATTGTCCAAACCCCCAAATTACCAGTTCTGTGTGATCCCCTCTCAGAAAGGGTGGCGTGTTATCGCCATGGTAACAACCCACGGCCACTTTGTGATACTTTATTGTACCATCGTTATGCATGAGTGTTATAATGAGCACAAACCGGCATTATACAATTAGTGTCAGGGAAGCTTAATCCTCTTTCTGAAGCTAACACCAAATTCAGCGGCTGCTTAGACGTAGCTCCACACACCTACACACACAGTGGCATTATGCTGTGTTAAAGAAGCTAAACTCTCTCAGACGCCGCAGTCAACTGTTGCCCAGGTGAAGCTCTAGACTTCCAAAAACACCTCAAAGCCTGTGTACCTTGGACTTGAAAGCCTCAGAAAAGGCACTTCATCTCAGAAAAAAAAAAGCCTCAGAAAAAGAACTCCTCCTCCTGTGTTCAGAGTCAAGTTGAACGTTTCCAAACTGCTGGAGGCAGACTTGCAAATACATTTTACTTATCTTTTCTCTAAATGATATTGGTATCAGTGACAAAAAGGCATAGATGTTGACGGTCATTAAAGACATATGACCATGTTTAACAAAGGGGAAAAATGGTCTCTGTATTATCCAACACCTACTAAGAAGCTAATCCTGACATAGTCACCGATAGTTATTTAAAGAAATCTAAAATCAAAGTTCCCCAAGGAACCATTGGTATGTTCTTCTCAACTTTTGTTGTACCTGTGGTTGTCATCTCTGTTCCTCACTATGTTAGCTAAGCTTCTATTTTAACTAGACACAAAAGTCACGTCGAGGCAGACATCACCTAAGGACTCGGCATAACAACTATATTTTTCTTGCTGCTGGCATGGCCCATAGGAAACAACCAGAATAAACAATCATGGACTACTGGGACTGGGACTGACCAGCGAAGAGCAGACCGCTGTGCTGTTGTAGACCGCAGGATCCAGAAATGTTACAACACTCTGCTGAACAAAACACCACCCAGGCTTTGTGGGGTTTTGGACAACAACAAGAACAACAACAACCTCCTGAATGACTAAAAACAGGGAAGTTGTCTCATTGTATGAATAAAAGGGAAATAAATCCCACTGCCATGAATGCAAACTCAAATAGCACAAGCTTAGACTCACACACGGGACTTGGGGTGTGAGGGCGGTGCAGGCCAAAACCATGTAGGTGGTGCTGGCCTGTACCTTCTCAGTTCTCAAATGGTTAAGCAGTTTATCTCCAGCCACCAGCTTCCTCCGTCCTTAAACACCTCCCCTCGCTCCCTCTACCTAAACCCCCAATTGAAACGCTGAAGTACTCCCTATATCTCTCCCCCTCTCTCTCCCCCCCCTTACTGTCTGTTCCCTATGTTCAATAATGTTTTTGAAGATTTATTTGGCTTTGTGTTAGGTGTTTCCTTCGAGTGAAAGTAGGGACAACTATTGGCTCAGAACTGCTCAGAAAAGAACTAGACTGCAGAGAGAGAGAGAAGAGAGAGAGAGAGAGAGAGAGAGAGAGAAAGAGAGGAGAGAGAGAGAGAGAGAGAGAGAGAGAGAGAGAGAGAGAGAGAGAGAGAGAGAGAGAGAGAGAGAGACGCCAGAGAGAGAGAGACGCCAGAGAGAGAGAGAGACGCCAGAGACTAATAAAAGCATGATTTGGAGTCTACTATTGGGTCTTCATTGTACCTTTGAGGTACTTTTAAGTTTCAATATTGGGGTTGACTTATATTCATTCATCTCCTCCCCTCACCCTCTACCTCACCCCTCCTCTCATGTTGACCTAAATGCATTTTTTTTCTTACAGGATTCGTTTTTACCGAAAGTAAGAGACAATATCTCGCTCATATTCCTCTGCCGTTCAATCTCTCTCTCAATCCCCCCCTTTCCCTTCCCTCTCACACATCTCCCCTCTCCCCCCCCCCCCCCCCATTTCTGTCCACCCTCCCTTAGGTTTGTGGAAGGACATGGACGCATTATATATTTGACCGTGCATGCTTAAGGTTCCCTGTATATTTCAACTTTAAAGAGCTCATCACTAGGTACACTAGAAGATAAATGCCTGGTAAGTTAATAGACTGCCACGTCCTTTTACATTTTACACCTTTTTTTGTTGTTCGCTGTCAGAAAGCATATTGATCACATCCACCTATGCTTCATAGTCATCAGCATTACACATTGTGTCTTGTTGATAAGGCCGGGCTGAATTAAATGAGAACATGGTAGTAGTCAGTGCAATGTTGTTAGCCCCACCCACTGGCTGAATGGCTGTACTACAACACCAAATCAACTGAAGGAAGAGAACTCAGAATCTGGTATGTTGTTTCTACAAAAAACATATTGAACATCACCAACTTTAGCCCTCAAAATGGCATACGCCTCTGCTTAAGTTATCAACGTAGAATATATAAATGGCTCCAATGTGACGATAAATATTGTCAGAATGTTTCCAAAATACTAAACTGACAAGAGGGAGTTCACTTACCGTACTTGAATTACCACCAACCCAGCACCAAACAACAAAAATGAAGCTCTGCAACTTTGAACACAGGTAAGACAGAACGGACGATACAGGTGAGGTAGGTGAAGGTAAAGGTTGTTTAAGAAGACAGGGACATAAAAGGTCATATGGTTACATACACAAACTGACACTTCTTAATGAAGGCTGAGGTTCTTAGCTCCTATCTTACCACACCAGTCTCACATTGCTAACGTTACAGCATTTTCAAATTCTATTAATTAAAGGTAATTTCTGAATAGATGGATAGAACAGATGAACGTGACGTCTGGCGCCCAGTGAAGGAGAGAGCCCTGCTTGGTTGACCTCGTTAGGAGATTAATAAAAAACTGTTGTTGTGTTTAATTAAGGGTGTGGTGTTCGCAAGTAAGAGGGGAGACCACAGGTGTGTAAGTAATGACTGCATTATTAATACAGGCATATTGTTAACACAGCCAAATGTTCTTCACACTCATTTCTGCAGAGATGCCCTTAAAAGTTAAAGGCATATTAAAAGCTTTCCATATTCAAATATTAGACTAACGACTAGACCTATGTTATATATTTTGTATATAAGTTATGAGTTATGTACTTAAATATCTAAATTGTTTTCAACAATGTTCAAAACCAGAGAAATCTTTAGTTGTATTCACGGTAACGGTCCGTTACATTTTGGTGGCATGTCAATGGTGTCACATGCCATTTACCCCCTAAATATCCGGACAACAGTAATCCAGTAGAGTCCTGATTTAATGATATGATATTTAGGTGTCATATTTACGATGTGCTACTTTAACAAGTGGCTTAAGTCAGCCAACAAGTTAATTCAGTGTTTCCCACACAGCCTTTACTTGGGTGGTTCATTTTATAATAAAAAATGTGTCAATCCGAGAGAACGGTGCCATCGATTGCTAGTTTTTTGAATAAATTCTGTGCACACACTGAATCCAAACATGATCCTACGTGGGAAGAAGGATCGTTGTTGTATTCTCCCCATAGAGAAGATGTCTTGCTGAATTAATTTATAGGACCAATCCGGTGCTCACATATCAGTTTGAGGAATGGCAAAAATACTAAATCTCCAAAGAGTTCTTGTGTACGCAAATTCATTTTGTAACGGCTTTTTTTGGATTAAAGAAAGTCTGCGATAGTTTCCACTAATGTACACACCACCACAAATAGAACCAAATTCAGTGGGAAGCACTGTAATACGTACAGTAACATTATTAACATTAAGTAACGCCCAGTAACATTAAGTTACAACGTTCAACATGCTCTTTTCTATTAGGATTATCGTGACGCTGATACAAGCACTGGGCGGCCCCACATAACTAAATCACATTAGAATGAAAAGACATAACATGATAGAAAGTAACATGAATACAACTTTAATACATTAACTCGTCCGCGAACATGATTCATGCCAGACATCAGATTGATTTTCACCTGCAATGGTGATGACTCCCAGGATCCCGCGTTACATCACAACGTCAACAAACTACGTCTTCTGTTGTTGTTTTGATGAGCAATCCCTAGCAGGAGAAATGTCATACCTTTAAAAGAGCAACAAACTACAACTACTTTTGTTTGTTTTAACTGCGCATGATGACTCAGTACTAATGACAGTACTAATTTTTTATATTATCTACATCCTTGTTGTGACGCGCTACACATCTTCAAAGGTGTTTAATTGATGGCCTGCTTGTGATTTTCCAAGATTAATTGAGGCATTCCAAAGAATCCTGGTTGCTGACGGTTGTCTTGGCAACACAGGCTTCATGGGTACAGTTAGACCCAAACAGCTTGTGACAATTTGAGATTCTCTCTGTCAATCACACACGAGACATAGACATGGTGTGCATGAATGCATGAGTGTATGCGTGTGTGTGTGTGTGTGTGTGTGTGTGTGTGTGTGTGTGCGTGTTTGTGCGTGCCTGCTTGCATGCCTGCTTGCCTGCCTGGGTGCTTGTGTGAGGGAAGGGGGAATGATGGAACAGTGCAGTATATGGCAGCCTCCCAAATTGCCTTGGGTGTGTGTGTGTGCGTCTGCATGTGTGTGTTTGTGTGTGTGTGTGTGTGTGTGTGTGTGTGTGTGTGTGTGTGTGTGTGTGTGTGTGTGTGTGTGTGTGTGTGTGTGTGTGTGTGTGTGTGTGTGTGTGTGTGTGTGTGTGTGAGAATCTGTACTTTTGTGTTTGGCACTTTCTCTAAATGCTGTTTTTCGTATGTTTGCTTATGTGCTATGTGTGTTTTGTGTGTGTTTTTGTGTGTTTTTGAGTGTGCATGTGTTTGTGTGTGTGTGTGGAGGTTGTGTATTCATGGCGGCTGGACTAGGAATGAAGGAATGTGGTAAACATTGGGAGCAGACAGGGACATATTGCTCCCTACCCTGTCCTTCAACCACAGGCTGCTCCGGTTTTAGATCTGCAGTCACGCCCTGATACTGCACCTGACCGAGAAGTACCCAGCCGAACACAACAGTAACAAACAGAACCACGCCAAACCAAACTCTATAAACAGACCCTGGCGGAAGGTAATAAAGAGAACCGAGGTAAACTAAATGGTAGTAAATGGAACCTAGCTCAACTAAAAGGTAATAAACAGAGCCTGGCTTAAAGAAATAAACAAAACCGAGGAACCAAACGCTATGATCCCAGTTAAACCAAATGGTTATAAACAACTACAAGCTTAATCAAATGGTAGTCAAAGGGCATAAACAGAACCAGGCTAAAATCAAAGGCCACAGAACCTAGTTTAACCAGAAGGTAATGAAGAGAACCAGCCTCTACACACTAGTGAACAAAGCTCAATTAAGCTCCCTGAGCAACATATTGGCCAAAATCAGAATGTCTTACTGTTCCTTAGATAAAGTTTTTACTTACATATGTTTGATCATCTTAAATATACCTTTAATGTGAAACCCTTTCAGAGGAGTTTATGGCGATACATTTTGAACAGTAATCTGTAGGGACACATTGAGATTGTTTTATGTTAGTAAAGACAAATCTAGAATTGAGGCAGTTTGTCTCCTAGTGACAACAAAAACAGTTCAGAATGAGTATCTCACACAATATCCTTCCTCTCATCTTCACTTCTCTCCCCTCCACTCCCCTCCACTCAGCCCCTCTTCAATCTTTATTCTCTTCTACTCTACCCCCTTTCAGCCTTCCCCTGCTCTTACATTCCTTCCTTAATCGTACCCTCCTTTACTCTGTCCCCTCGGCTCACCTTCTATCATGTCCCACCAAAGAGACCAAAACCAAAGGTAGCGTCGCCGTGCGTGAACAAGGCCTGAAAATGAAAAGGAAAATGAGGCCATCATGGCCCTCCCGCACGTTTCATACGGCCATTTGTCGTATGTCGCACACACACACCTTTTTATGCGAGAAAAAGGACGCAAACAGTAACAGAGAGGCGGGAGAGACACATTGTGTGTGTGTGTGTGTGTGTGTGTGTGTGTGTGTGTGTGTGTGTGTGTGTGTGTGTGTGTGTGTGTGTGTGTGTGTGTGTGTGTGTGTGTGTGTGTGTGTGTGTGTGTGTGTGTGTGTGTGTGTGTGTCTGCTTGCGTTTGTGTCTGTGTGTGTGTGCATGTGTACCCGGCATCCATCAGTATTCAAGGGGTGTTGAGATGAAAGCCCCTCTGCTTTGGTCTTATCTGATTGCTACGTGCCTCCTTGTTTACGCCAGACCCACATGTGACGGTGTGTTGAACCCCCCTATATCCCTACCTGCCCTTGCCTGACCTACACACACGCACACACACACACAGTTGCACACAAACAAAAATAAACACACATACACAGTCACACACAAACAAAAACACTCATACACATGCAGTCACACACACACACACACACACACACACACCACACACACACACAGACACACAAAGAAAAACACACAAACAGACATTCATTTTATAGAGACAATCACCCGCCACCACATAACCTCTCTATATGGCCATGGAACAACGAACACATGAAAAAGGTTTCTGATAACAGTGACCCCCAGCTCCGCAGGTGGGTGTAGCTGTAGTAGGATCATGACCCCACAGGCCACACAAATATGTATTCCCCTCTGTATTCTGGAGCCCGAGTCCTGCACAAACCCAGCATTAAAACCGCCAGCCTCAGGGGATCGTGATTAGAAGATTAGAACCAGGGAGGTAATAATACTGCTATGGGGATATGTTTCAATAACTGCTCTGGCAATGTCAATGATTATTTTCCTTTGCAATAAACGTATTTCGAATTGATTTGAATTGACTTGAATGGACTTCACTTGACTAAAAATAATTTAATCTATTTTAATCTAATTTCATTTCATTTCATTTAATTGATGTGCAATGAGCACATTCAGGATGTAATTCTTAATAATAATAATAATAATAATAATAATAATAATTCGTTCATTTTCTATAGCGCTTTTCAGTGACCCAAAGAAGCTTACATAAAACACAAAGAGGGAGATGACCATCAGGGGGGACAAGCCCAAGAACACAACAGAGAACAGAAGCACGGTGGAGTGTGACAGTAGATGGGGATAAGGGTGGTCATGGGTAGGGGAGGTCATAGGCTGGGGTAACGAGGTAGGTTTTTAAACAGAATTTCTTGGACGGGATGTAATCCTGAATTTGCTTCAAGGATTTTTAACGTCTTGGAAGGTCATTTAAGCACATCAGGACCACATCCGGTTCATGGCGGAGATGTGATCAGAGGGACAGATTAGTGTGAATGCTTGTCATGCCGAAAACCCCAAATCCCACACACACAATTCATGCACAACTCTCTCTCTCTCTCTCTCTCTCTCTCTCTCTCTCTCTCTCTCTCTCTCTCTCTCTCTCTCTCTCTCTCTCTCTCTCTCTCTCTCTCTCTCTCTCTCTCTCTCTCTCTCTCTCTCTCTCTCTCTCTCTCTCTCTCTCTCTCTCTCTCTCCCCCTCTCCCTCTCTCTCTCTCCCCCTAATAATTAAGTTTTAGTTTAATTCAGTCTTTCTCAATTACTCTTTCTGTCTGTTCTCTCTATCTCTCTCAGTCACTAGCCCTGTGTCCATTATTCTCTCTCTCTGCTATCTCTATCACTCTTCCTCCCTCTAGACTCATTATCTCTCTCTCGCTCTCTCCATCAATCTCTCTCTCCTCCCCAACTTATTCTCTCTCTCTCTCTCTCTCTCTCTCTCTCTCTCTCTCTCTCTCTCTCTCTCTCTCTCTCTCTCTCTCTCTCTCTCTCTCTCTCTCTCTCTCTCTCTCTCTCTCCCATCACTCTTTTATCCAGGAGCTCTGAAACAACTTCCACACTACCCTCATCTTTCACTGGTCGACACACACACATACACACTCACACACACACACACACACCTCGGTTTGACAGATGCTGGCAGCCTCTGTTTCCGGGGCGTTGACAGCGTCTGTCAGGTGAGAGAGAGTACGGACGCTCCGAGGGCGAGCAACAGGGTCCTTGACTAATGACATCACGGGTGACAGAGCGATTGCATCATAGATCTACACCAGGCTCGACTAATGGAGCCATCAACATCCCAGCTGCATACATGTGTTATCTAGGATGGTGTGAGTGTGGGTGTGTGTATGTGTACAAATAGCAGTACCCTTCACCTTTTTAAACCCAGGAACATGTTGGCAAGAACCAATTTGTCTTTTGTGTTGATTTGTTTTGGTTTTAGAAGGATAATCTTGATATTAAACAAGCCAAAAGTGTGTAGAATATCAGACTTACCCAACGTATCCTGCCTGTGTTACACAACTCACAAATGAGTGTGATCTCGGTTCACTGTGATGCAATTTCTCTGCGATATCGAGTCAACGTCATTTTCTTCCACTGTGATGTCATTCGGCTTTGATCGTGTCTTAACAGTGATTGCATTCTGCGGTGATGTCACTGCGATGTCACTGTGTTGTGGTTGTGATGAGGGGCTTGGCGACTGACCTCCGGACGACGTCGGCTCCGTTCCAGCAGGACAGTGAGTCTGCAGACGCCAGCTCCCCGACACAGAGCTGGTCGGCTAGACCCCCGTAGTACGCACGCCCCTGACGCAGACTGCTCAGGAAGTCCCTGCCACGTAGGGATATAGAGTATATACATAAATGATATATGTCATAACACACAGACGCTTTAGCTCAGAACTTACAGCAACACAGCAACAGTTCATGGTTTTGTCTGTTTGGAAAGTTATCTGTCTTCACATTACTCTCTAAAGACATTCATAAATATAGATAATTTTGTTTCGGATATTCAGTGTTTCATATAAAATACCATGGTAATGATTTTTATGATTTTATTGGTTATCAGCTGTAAAGGTTTGTACTTCAACTAAAAAGGATCAAGAAAAGAGGAAAGATACTCCCTCTCTCCCTTCCCTCCCCATCCTCCCCCCCTTATCTCCCTTACTTACTTTCTCCTCTCAGCCAGGGTGTCCCCTCTCCCTTTGACCGGAATTTGCCCAGGGATGGACGGGGTGCTGATTGGCTTCCAGCTGCTGGCGGACTGACCGGGTGTTCTGATTTGAGGACCACACAGACGACGTACCTGTTGCACCAGTGAAGGAAGCCGGCTATTTATCCTCCTATAGCTGTACAGGGTCGTTGCATGTTTGGAATGTCTCACGAATTACCATATTCTTGGGTTTGTTATGGTTGCTGATTCACGGTTGTCTGAATTTAAACTGTTGCTAGAATTAATTCACAATTGCAGTGACCATATATGGCCACCAGAGGAAGCTGTTCATTCTCTTTCTGACCAGATCCTGTGAAATTGATGGTGTTTTGTTGTTAGGTATTTTTGCATGTACTGTATGTTTAGGCTTATAGATATGTATCTAGCTATACGTTTATTAATGTGTGTAATTAAAAAAAAAAAAAGAGTTCATCTATTTTATGCAATATATGTACTGTATGTGTCTGTACAAGCATATGTGAATACACATGAAACATACACATACACATACACACACAAACATCCGGACATTGTCAAATACACACCACAGACAAACATTAAATCAAACTGTAAAATACACACACACACACACCCACAACCACACACACACACACACACACACACACACACACACACACACACACACACACACACACACACACACACACACACACACACCTGAGCAGCGAGATAGGGTGCGTTGCCCTGAGCGTAGGCCACAGCGTCGTGCAGCAGCACGGGGGCCCCCAGGAGCACCTGCTCTAGGTCCTGGGGGCCCTGCATGCGTGCCGAAAGGCCCTCCAGTGAGCGCACAAAGTCCCTCCAGAGAGGGTCTATCTCCGCCACGCTGGCCAGGCAGCCGCGCATCACATTGAGGCAGTAGCCCATGCAGGGCTGGGATTGGGTCAGACCCTGAGGAACCCACACACCACCACACTCTAACACACACACACACACACACACACACACACGCACACACACGCACACACACACACACACACACACACACACACACACACACACACACACACACACACACACACACACACACACAGTTAAACGCCTTGAACGCATTGAAACACAAACACACACATACACACATTCAAACAAATAAAATAATTAAATGCACATGCATTTGAATACACAAACATGTTTAAACATACATATACTAATATATATACTCGTATAGTAACCCGAAATCCTCTATCCAAATATCAGGACATCTATTGTTATATGGTGATCTTAACACCTGGCCTGCATGTTCTTCTAGCTGACCTCTGACCTGGCAATGGGGACAGTAGTGCATCTTGAGCAAGGCGTGCCTGCACTCGCGGCTGAGCTGCAGGTGGTCCGTAGTGTTGATGACCTCTATGCCCAGGTGCAACGCCTGGAGGAGGAGCTTAGCTGTCGCGCCGGACCGAGCCATTTGATTGGCCAGGATGCCCGGCGAAGTGCCAAAAGGCCTCAGCTCTCGCCGCGTCGACCTCACGCACTCTGCATAGCCAGAGTCCACGTCGCCGAGGCCAGGGTCGATCAGGTGACCGTAGACTAATGGGAACAGGGCGTCCAGGAGCCGCTGGAGGGAGGCGTCTGGGCTGAGCTCGGAGCCCAGCAGGAAGAGGCCCACGTCAGTGAAGAACTCCCGCATGGCGTCAGCGCTCCCAGCCGCCATGTTGGCGTAGGACGCACGCAGTAGGGCGTTGGTTCGGTTCTCCGCCTGCTTCATCAAAACCTCAAAGCTCTCTGGAGAGAGAGAAGGAGAACCTTTATATTAGTACTTTATATATACATGTATGTATATTTTATCTTTCACTTTGACACTTTATCAGACAAGAGCAAGAGTGAGATAAATATAAAGAGAGAGAGAGAGAGAGAGAGAGAGAGAGAGAGAGAGAGAGAGAGAGAGAGAGAGAGAGAGAGAGAGAGAGAGAGAGAGAGAGAGAGAGAGAGAGAGAGAGAGAGAGAGAGAGAGAGAGAGAGAGAGAGAGAGAGAGAGAGAGAGAGAGAGAGAGAGAGAGAGAGAGAGACAGAGAGAGGGAAAAGAGGGAGTGTGAGAATGAGGGACATGAAGTACATCTTTATAAAGGGAAACGTGGTTCTCTTAAGTTGACTCGATTTAAAGGAATCCTGCTGTTGATTGGGTTATAACAAAGCAATGATCTTATTACGAATAAATTCGATGAGTGGAGCGGAGGGAAGATAAGGAGATAGAAGTCCCAGCAGGAGTTAAAGATCAGGAGTTTCAATCCTGTGGAGAGAACATGATAACCCTGCAGGGATGGGAAGAGGAGGAGGAGGAAGAGAGTAGGCTTTGGGAATACAAACAAAAGAAGATAGAGGGAAAGGCAGAGGAGATGGACAGATCATAGATTCTTCCTTCAAAGAGATGGAGAAGCTTTCTGAATAAGTCACTTAAATTCAACATACCAAACACACAGACCACACACACACACACACACACACACACACACACACACACACACACACACACACACACACACACACACACACACACACACACACACACACACACACACACACACACACACACACACACACAGGGCAGGGCGGACTGAGCACACATGCATGCTCCCTCTAATCCTATAAGGAGCTCATCACTTTCACGTGTTTGCAGTCAAATGATCAACATTCTCTGTGCACATACAGTCAACACACACACACACACTCAAACACAAATTTCTGGTGTGTGCGTTGAGAAAGTGAATATTGAGTGCGTGGGTGAGTGACTGTGTGCATGTGTGTGCGTGTGTGTAAAGCCTCGCTCGGAGGCAGGATAGCAGTCGCACCACATACACGCACACAGTGTGTATGGCCGCTGTACAATGGAATAGCTACATGTGTGTATCTGTCTGTGTGCAAAATTCGCAATGAAATTTTAACACACACACAAACCAACACAAACAGACACAAACAGACAAATAAACATACACGCACACTGGGCCTTGGGGGTGTCTGCCCAGAATTAAAACATTCACTGGGCACTGCCTGGAGCAGACCAGATACTCTCTGCTCTGCAAGGTTACTGACTGATACCTGCATTGTACCTCTTCACTGTACTCTACATTATGTTACTTCTACACTATTATCTACTCTCTAGTCCACTAGCCCTACTCTACTACTAATCTATTCGTATTAGTATCACTCTACTGACTGATACCTCTATCCTACTATCTCTACTGTCTACTCTTCTCCACCGAACTGAACGGAGGTAGAGAGTGAGATGTGAGCTTGTGGACCCGAGCAGGGATTATCCCAGTCAGAGTATGAGGCAGAGATTCATGTTCCCACCGGGATTAGAGAGAAACACTTAATGTCTCCCAGCTGCTAAAGGGACCCAAGGAAAAGGACCTAGCTATGTGATACATACGTTCTCTCTCTTTTTCTGTCCGTCTCTCTATCCTTTTCTATCTCTCTCTCCATCTCCCCCTCTCCCTCAATTAGTATGTGTCACAGACAACAGAGTATCCACTCACTCTCCCCTCAGCCACCGCCTGGGCCGAAACAGGACCGTCCGGCTGGGCCGGACGGTCCAGCCGGACGGTCCAACATACATATGTATGTATGTTGTGTGTCTCTTATAGTAATGAAGCAAGGAATAACATGAATGAATAAAAACATGAATTATCATTTGGTGGGTTCAGTGAGTTTAGGTGGAGATATTTGACTTGTTTAGTGTGTCTAGTATTACTGTATTTGTGTATGTAATGTATTTCTGACAGTCGGAAGTGGGGAGTGGGGGATCAGTATCGCACAACATTGCGGGATGCTGAAGGAGGAGAGTAATATTAGAAAATAAAGTTTAGCAAAAAAATGTGGCCTAAAGACATAACGTCTTAGCTGGAAGAGTGTGTCGACCGTTATATTTTGCTGCTGTTGTCTTGCTACTTCTGCGTCTGTGCGAGCGGTGTGTGTGCGTGTGCGTGCGTGAGTGCTGTGTGTGTGTGTGTGTGTGTGAGCTGCAGGCTGTTTGGCACATGCGAACTTGACCAAGTGTAGCGGAGCAACCTGTCCGACAGGCCTGCTATTATGATAGTAAGATGAAGGGTACACACACATACCAGAGATAGAGCAGGCAAAGCATTTGTGACTTTGTATGTGAAAAATAATAATTTACAGACTTGAACAAATAAGATACGGCACTGGGTGTACTCCTTCACATCACAAAGTAACTTTAACATTAAACTGCCGTCCCTCTTTCGGTGTGAAACTGTATTTTTTTATGTTTTCTTCACAACAATATCAGGACACTTGTGATCGCAGTACAAGCACTGATTGAACAGCTCTAATGCGTCTCAAAGCCACGGCTATGAAAGCTTTAAAGTTTATCTCCCCAATAGAGAATGTAATGAAAGCCGCCCGTAATGTTTCTGTGTCTTTGGGATTTAAAGGAGATCAGTCTGAGCTCAGTGCAGTCAGGCAGAGCGATACACTTTACAGCTTCTCTAAACATTTAACAACCTCTTGGTTGTTTTTATGACACTGGAAATATGGGGTTTTATTTTGAACTTCGTCGATCTGTGAGACATCATAAAAGGTGCAGGTGACACAACAGTGGTGGGCCTCATCAGCAAAGATGACAACTCAGCCTACAGAGAGGAGGTACATAAATGAATCAACTGCTGTGACATCAGTAATCTACAACTCAACGTCAACTAAACAAAACAAATAACTGTGAACTTCAGGAAGAAAGACATACCACACACCCCACTCACTATCAACGGCAGTGCAGGGGAGTCTGTGAAAAGTCCCTAGTTCCTGGGGGCGCACATCACAGATGACCTGACATGGTCCACCAACACCACCCACCTAGTCAAGAAGGCCCAGCAACGCCTCCGCTTCCTTCGCCGGATGAGGAGAGCTGACCTCCCCCCTTTTCCCCTCACCACCTTCTACAGGGGTGCTCTTGAGATCATCCTTACCAGCAGCCCCTCAGCCTGGTACGACAGCTGCCCTGCTGACCAGAGGGTGGTGAGGACAGCAGATCAGCCCAGCCATCCACCCCAGACATCATCAAAGACCCCCCCCCCAACCAGCACACAAACTGTTCACCCTCCTGCCATCTGCCAAGCGCCACTACCAGACTACCAGACTCCGCAACAGCTGCTTCACACAGGCCATCAGGCCTACTCCACTCACTCAAGAAAATACCATGAACAATCAATGTACAAGCTCTTTATATGCAAAATAACATACATGTTTACATACAGTATGTGTCTCAATGCTGCTATTCTGCACTTTGCACTCTGCTGTCTATATATGTTGACGTGTTAATTTGTTGTTGTCTTTGTGCACTATTATGTTATATGTTGTGTGGTAAAATATTACTTGCACATTTGGAGAATGGGGAAACGCAATTTCCTCTGTGTTATTACTTGTTGCATGGTCTGATTGACAATAAAGTTCACGTTGACTTTGACTATTGTCTCCGCTGGTTGAAGCCAAACTCCTTGTTAAAAATACATACCTGAGGAATATGTTGAAGCAGATGGTATTTTAATCAATGATATGAGACTTAATTAAAAGCCAACGTAATATATTGGATCATTATTCTTTTTTAAATGAATATATTTGTATTTGTAGTTAAGTCATTCTAATTATATCGTTATTATGTACGTGTTGTGAATTGATTTTGTGTAGAAGGTGCCAAAGATGCAATTATTATATTGCTACTTTTTTTAAATTATCATTAAACAAACAACAAATAAATAAACAGGATGATGTTAGTGTGCCCCTCCTTGAACCGCCACCTTACCGTGGTGGAGGGGTTTGAGCACCCGAATGATCCTGGGAGCTATGTTGTCCGGGGCTTAATGCCCCTGGTAGGGTCTCCCAAGGCAAACAGGTCCTAGGTGACGGGTCAGACTAAGAGCGGTTCCAAAACCCCTCATGAGTGAAAAAATATCAAGGACGTGCACGTCGCCCGGATCGGCGTCACCAGGGCCCCACCCTGGAGCCAGGCCTGGGGTTGGGGCTCGCAGGCTGAGCGCCGCTGGTGGCCGGGTCTCCGCCCACGCGGACCCGGCCGGGCCCAGCCCGAAGGAGCGACGTGGGCCCGCCTTCCCAGTAGGCCCACCACCGCGCAGGAAGGACCATGAGGGTCGGTGCCGTGGTGTGTTTTGGGTGGCAGCCGTGGGCAGGGGCCCCGGCGACCCAATCCCCGGACAACGACTCTGGCTTTAGGGACATGGAATGTCACCTCGCTGGGGGGGAAAGAGCCTGAGCTCGTGCGGGAGGCTGAGAGGTATCGACTAGAGATAGTCGGGCTCACCTCCACGCACAGCCTGGGCTCTGGAACCCAACTCCTTGAGAGAGGCTGGACTCTCTTCCACTCTGGAGTTGCTCACGGTGAGAGGCGGCGAGCTGGTGTGGGCTTGCTCATAGCCCCCCAGCTCAGCCGCCATGTGTTGGAGTTCTCCCCACTGAACGAGAGGGTCGTTTCCCTGCGCCTTCGGGTCGGGGATAGGTCTCTCACTGTTGGCTCGGCCTACGGGCCTAACGGCAGTGCAGAGTACCCGGCCTTCCTGGAGGCCCTGGGAGGGGTGCTGGAAAGTGCTCCAACCGGGGACTCCATCGTTCTGCTGGGGGACTTCAATGCCCACGTGGGCAGCGACAGTGTTTACCTGGAGAGGTGGATGTGATTGGGAGGAACGGCCTCCCCGATCTGAACCCGAGCGGTGTTTTGTTATTGGACTTCTGTGCAAGCCACAGTTTGTCCATAACGAACACCATGTTCAGGCATAAGGGCGTCCATCAGTGCACGTGGCACCAGGACACCCTAGGCCGGAGGTCAATGATCGACTTTGTAGCCGTGTCATCTGATCTCCGGCCGTATGTCTTGGACACTCGGGTGAAGAGAGGGGCTGAGCTGTCAACTGATCACCACCTGGTGGTGAGTTGGATCCGCTGGCAGGGGAGGAAGCTGGTCTACTTGGCAGACCCAAGCGTATCGTGAGGGTCTGCTGGGAACGTCTGGCAGAATCCCCTGTCAGGGAGGTCTTCAACTCCCACCTCCGGGAGAGCTTTGACCAGATTCCGAGGAAAGCCAGAGACATTGAGTCTGAATGGACCATGTTCTCCACTTCCATTGTTGACGCGGCCGTCCGGAGCTGTGGCCGTAAGGTGTCCGGCGCTTGTCGCGGCAGTAATCCCCGAACCCGGTGGTCACGGAAGCAAAAACTCGGGTCTGGGAAATGTTCGGGGAGGCCATGGAGGAGGACTACCAGTCGGCCTCAAGGAAATTCTGGCAAACCATCCGATGCCTCAGGAGGGGGAAGCAGTGCTCCGCCAACACTGTTTACAGTGGAGGAGGGGAGCTGTTGACCTCGACTGGGGATATCGTCGGACGGTGGAAGGAATACTTCGAGGATCTCCTCAATCCCACTGGCACGCCTTCCGTCGAGGACGCAGAGGCTGAGGATTCAGAGGTTGATTCATTCATCACCCAAGCTGAAGTCACTGAGGTAGTCCGGAAGCTCCTCAGTGGCAAGGCACCGGGGGTGGATGAGATCCGCCCTGAGTACCTCCAGTCTCTGGATGTTGCAGGGCTGTCGTGGCTGACACGCCTTTGCAGCATCGCGCGTAGTAGTCGGGGACAGTGCCTCTGGACTGGCAGACCGGCGGGTGGTGGTCCCTCTCTCTTCAAAAAAGGGGGACCGGAGGGTGTGTTCCAACTACCGGGGGATCACACTCCTCAGCCTCCCGGGGAAAGTCTATTCCAGGGTGATGGAGAGGAGAATTCGGCCGATAGTCGAACCTCGGATTCAGGAGGAACAATGTGGTTTTCGTCCTGGCCGTGGAACACTGGACCAGCTCTACACCCTCCGCAGGGTGCTCGAGGGTGCATGGGAGTTTGCCCAACCAGTCCACATGTGTTTTGTGGACTTGGAGAAGGCTTTCGACCGTGTCCCACGTGGCATCCTGTGGGAGGGTTGCTCCGAGAGTAATGGGGTCGGAGGCCCTCTGCTGAGGGCTGTAACGGTCCCTGTATGACCGGAGCAGGAGCTTGGTTCGCAATTCCGGCAGTAAGTCAGACCTGTTCCCGGTGCGTGTTGGACTCCGGCAGGGCTGCCCTTTGTCACCAGTTCTGTTCATTATTTTTATGGACAGAATTTCTAGGCGCAGCCAAGTGCCGGAGGGGGTACGGTTCGGGAGCCACTTGATTTCATCTCTGCTTTTTGCAGATGATGTGGTCTTGTTGGCTCCCTCGAGCCAGGACCTTCAGCATTCACTGGGGGCGGTTTGCAGCCGAGTGTGAAGCAGCTGGGATGAGAATCAGCACCTCTAAGTCCGAGGCCATGGTTCTCGACCGGAAAAAGGTGGCTTGCACCCTTCAGGTCGGGGGAGAGTTCCTGCCTCAGGTGGAGGAGTTTAAGTATCTCGGGGTCTTGTCCACGAGTGAGGGGAGAACGGAGCGCGAAATCGACAGGCGGATAGGTGCGGCGGCCGCAGTAATGCGGTCATTGTATCGGTCCGTCGTGGTGAAGAAGGAGCTGAGCCGAAAGGCAAAGCTCTCGATTTACCGGTCGATCTACGTTCCCACCCTCACCTATGGTCATGAACTCTGGGTCATGACCGAAAGAACGGGATCCCGGATACAAGCGGCCGAAATGAGTTTCCTCCGCAGGGTGGCGGGGCGCTCCCATAGAGATAGGGTGAGGAGCTCTGTCACCCGGGAGAAGCTCGGAGTAGAGCCGCTGCTCCTCCACATCGAGAGGAGCCAGCTGAGGTGGCTCGGGCACCTGTATAGGATGCCCCCTGGACGCCTCCCTCGTGTGAGGTGTTCCGGGCATGTCCCACCGGGAGAGGAGCCCCGAGGAAGACCCAGGACACGCTGGAGTGACTACGTCACTCGGCTGGCCTGGGAACGCCTTGGGGTCCCCCCGGAAGAGCTGGAGGAAGTGTCCGGGGAGAGGGAAGTCTGGGGATCCCTGCTCCGACTGCTGCCCCCGCGACCCGACTCCGGATAAGCGGATGAAAATGGATGGATGGATGGATGTTAGTGTGTGTGTACTTGTGCGTGTATGCACGCGCATGTTTGTGTGGTGTAGTACACATAAAAGACATATAGGGGGAGGATAGTATTATTATTTTATCTGTAGATTACCTTACCTTACCCCTTCCTGCTCCTTAGTGACATGACATTTATCTGAGAGAATATTCACTGTTATTCCCTTTGAATTAAAAAATAACATTTTACCCCCCCTTCCCTTCCTCTAACCCACTAAAGCTTCACTGTATTATTAATCAAACAACAATCAGGGAGGCACTTTAATTAAATAGCACAAAAGCTAAGGGTTCCCATACTGTCTGTTTTTTCTGTTAATTGTACTTTAGTGTGAAGCGGGAAGATCCTGTTAGCCGTGACGGAGGAGGATAACCCTGCTACATGTTTTAATGAGGTTACAGCTTCCAGCACACTGCAGAACGGAGCTTAACACAGCCTCTTATCATCACAGCCACCACAAGTGCTCTCTCTCTCTCTCTCTCTCTCTCTCTCTCTCTCTCTCTCTCTCTCTCTCTCTCTCTCTCTCTCTCTCTCTCTCTCTCTCTCTCTCTCTCTCTCTCTCTCTCTCTCTCTCTCTCTCTCTCTCTCTCCTTCATCTATATTTATCAAATTAAAAATGTTCTTCAATATGCTTTCTATTTCATATTTAAATATACTTCATATTTTTTTATTTCTATCCATCTCTTGCAAATATGTTCTCTCTCTTTCGTATTTAGCTCGCTCATACATAACTATGGAAAGAAAATAACAGCTTCTGTAAGATGAATATATATAAATATATAGGGAAAAGTGTAAAAAAAATATGAGAGTAGGCCTACTTGCGACATTATTTGAAGCACAGAAAGTGAAGTAAACAGATGGTATGCATGTTTCTACCACCAGAGGGCAACGTATTCTGTTTTAACGGGAAAGCTACAAATGGAACAAGAATGCAGCATTCATACTTGGACATCTACATAATCTGTTCCCCTCCCTCTAAGTATGGTTTTCTGTGTCTGTTTTGTGAGTGTGTGTGTGTGTGTGTGTGTGTGTGTGTGTGTGTGTGTGTGTGTGTGTGTGTGTGTGTGTGTGTGTGTGTGTGTGTGTGTGTGTGTGTGTGTGTGTGTGTGTGTGTGTGTGTGTGTGTGTGTGTCACAGAGGAATGCCACATTTAGCACACAGCATGAAGATAAAACTGCCAGAGACGTATTACAGATACACACACACACAAACACACACGCACACGCACACGCACACACACACACACATAGGAAAACGGACAGAAAGGCAGACAGATACTCAGCCAGGCAGGTGAACAGACAGACGTACGCATACTCAGGTGGACACACAGGTAGACATACTGACAGACAAATGGGGTCATGCTCATATTACTGGGACACAAAGGGGAGACATTGTGTAGTGATATTATGATGGCAACATGACCACAGATACACATTCGTACAAACATTCAAACGCATATTCATACCCACACATTCATGTGGTTTGGTTTGAAGCATCTGGAAGTTCCAGACGGTTCCTCTTTGTCCGGTATGATCAGAGAGCATCGTCAGGGCAACCAACGACCACAGCAACGCTGGAAGAGATGTCTATTCATTGGCTGTGAATGGACCCCCACGACCACAACACAAGACAAGCCGACATCTGATAGGGCGAGGTAGGGGGCCTATGTCTCCTGACTAGACACAGAAGGGGAGCCCTGAGACTGGACAGGTCAAAGCAGGGACCTTACCTCGGGCAAACGAAGCAAGGATTTCTAACATTTTAATTTGGCAAACCAGGGACCTGAGACATTGGTCAAGCAAGGGATCTCTGATTTGATAGGGAGAGGAAGGGGACGCTCACCTCTAATTGGAAAAAGCAGGGACACGTCTGATATGCAGGGCCAAGGTGGAGGGAGGATGACTCATTCCCAGTGAGCAGATGAAGGTGAGTTACAGGGAGGTAGGGAACAGCCCTGAACCTTCTCATTAAGTCAGTTAGAGAGTTGAAACGCTTGCTACCTCCCCTTTAAGAAGACAGCAGAGTTCTGAGAACAAACAGTGTCTGGAGTTTATGGAGTCACTGGAACTTAAGAGACGTTTTAACGAGTCTAACACATTGTACTTACAGAGGGGTTGGGGAGAGAGGAGAGGAGAGGAGAGGAGGGAGCAGGAAGGGGATAAGAGTGGGGATGAGAGGGGGGGGAGGGAAGGAATGGGAGAGTGAGGGGAGGGAGAAGAGAGCAAGGGGAGAGGAGAAAAGAGGAAGGGATGAGGAGAGGATGGGAGAGAATGGAGGCGAGGTAAGAGGAGAGGAGATGAGAGGAGGGGAGGAGGAGAGGATGGGAGAGAATGGAGGCGAGGTAAGAGGAGAGGAGATGAGAGGAGGGGAGGAGCGAAGAGGAGGTTAGAAGGAGGAGGAGAGAAAGGAGGAGATCAGATAATAGGAGAGAAGGAGATAATAGGAGCGGAGAGGAGAGGAGAGGAGAGGAGAGGAGAGGAGAGGAGAGGAGAGGAGAGGAGGAGGAGGAGGGGAGAGGAGAGGAGAGAGGAGAGGAGAGGAGAGGAGAGGAGAGGAGAGGAGAGGAGAAGAGCTAATTGAAGAGGAGGGGAGAGGAGATGGAGGAGAAGAGGTGGGCCCAGAGCAGATAAGAGGAGGAATGGAGAAAAGACAAGAAGAGTGGAGAGAAGAAGCTAGCAGGAGACGAAGGGAGGAGCTAGGAGAGGAAAGGAGGAGAGTTGTTCATGGAGTCACTTGAAGTAAAGCGGTGGTTGACTCAGACATTTTAACAAGCTTAAACCCAACTGGCCAACATACCTCGAGCAGTGGTTTTAGACCGTCTCCGTGTTCTCCTCACTGATGTGACTTCACTTTAAATGGTGTTCAGGTTCTAAAGTTCGCTCACTCGAAAAACGTTTGGATTCTGTTGACTAGTCTTCCAGTATGTGTGTGCGTGTGTGTGCGTGAGTGTGTTTAGTTAGGTAATAGTCAGGTAGTCAAACTGAGATAAACATTCAGAATGCTAAAAATAGAGCAAATCACAGTACATGCAACAGACACAGTAAAACACACACAGTACACATACTCATGTTTGTGCACAAATGTGTCTTTGTCTATGTAGAGGAATAGAAAACATTTATAGGAAAAACCTTAACTACATTTACTTAACTGTTTGTGTTTGTGGGGGGATAATAAGGGGTGTGTGTGTGTGTGTATGTCTGTATATGTGTGTGGGGGGGGGCTAGGTGGGATGCAGATGTGTGTGAGGGGGGGTGGGTTAGGTGGGGTGTAGGTGAGGTGGTAGGCGGGGTCCAGGGGGGCTGAGAAACAGAGACGTGTGATTGTTCCCCTGGTTCTCCTGAATGAAGGGAGTGTTGTTAGAGGACACAGACGGGGTCTGCATGGAGGTGTTAAAACACATAGACACACACAACCACACAACCACACACCCCATACACACAACCACACACACACACACACACACTCTGGACTGACACACACATACGCAAACACACACACACACACCTATACACACTCTGGACTGACACAAACACACACACACACACACACACACACACACATTCTCTGGACTGACACAAACACACACACACACACACACACACACACACACACACACACACACACACACACACACACACACACACACACACACACACACACACACACACATATAGGGCTTCGGAGGACTGGGGAAATGGGCTAGATGAGAGGTTAGAAGGAGAGCAGAGGAGGCGAGAAGAGAGGAGAGGAGGTGAGATGAGAGGAGAGAGGAGGGGATAGGAGAGGAGAGAGGAGGTGAGATGAGAGGAGAGAGGAGGGGATAGGAGAGGAGAGAGGAGGGGAGATGAGAGGAGAGAGGAGGGGAGGGGAGAGGAGGGGATAGGAGAGGAGAGAGGAGGGGATAGGAGAGGAGAGAGGAGGTGAGATGGGAGGAGGTGAGATGAGAGGAGAGAGGAGGGGATAGGAGAGGAGAGAGGAGGTGAGATGAGAGGAGGTGAGATGAGAGGAGAGAGGAGGGGATAGGAGAGGCAAAGAGGGGAGGAGCTACAATACAGTGTGTAGCGCTGTGTTAGCCCCAGATGCTCCTTATCCCCCCTTCTCCATTCTCATACCCCTCCCTACAGCTCTGAACAGCATGAGCACACACGAGCGCACAAACGCACACTTACACACACAAACAAACTGCTGACCACAGCCGTCAGGGCCTTTTAAAAAGAGCCTCACCCAGCCCACTTCAACAGGCTCTCTCTCTCTCTCTCTCTCTCTCTCTCTCTCTCTCTCTCTCTCTCTCTCTCTCTCTCCTCTCGTCTCTCTCTCTCTCTCTCTCTCTCTCACTCTCTCTCTCTCTCTCTCTCTCTCTCTCTCTCTCTCTCTCTCTCTCTCTCTCTCTCTCTATCTCTTCTCCTCTCCCTGTTATTCCTCTCTCTAACCCTAGGTCTGGAGTGGGTCCCTGGGTGCTGCACTGTGGCTGCCCATTGCTCCTAGCACTCGGGATTGGTTTAATGCAGAGATCACATTTCATATACTGTCAACGAAAAATGACAGTCTCCTTCTCCTCCTCCTCCTTCTTCTTCTTCTCCTTCTTCTTCTTCTTCTACTTCTTCTACTTCTTCTTCTTCTTCTTCTTCTTCTTCTGCTTTCCCTTCATCCCTCCCTCCATCTCTAACTCTCCATCCTTCTCTCTCGAACCCTGACTCCATCTGTAAATCTCACCTTCTCTCCATCCCTCTCTTTTTTTCTCCTCCCTCCCTCTCTTACTCGACCCCTCACCTCTCCATCCCTCTCTTTCTCTCTCCTCCCTCCCTCTCTTACTCGACCCCTCCCCTCTCCATCCCCCCTCCCTCTCTACCAATTTATTCCTCAGCTCATCGCGCTCTCTATCCCTCCCCATCCCTTTCTCACTCTCTCTCCCTCCCTCCCACCATCCAGCTGCCTTTCTCCCTTGCCCCTTTCCTCTCTCCCCCTCCTCTCGAGGTAAAGGTATAAAGTCAATATTTGAGGATCTGTTCCCGGTTTCGCTTCAAAGAAATCGGAGCTCTAAAGGGAAGCCAGCCTTTTAATACGTTTGTGTGTCAGAGTGCGGGTGCGAGTGCGGGAGCGCGTGTGTGTGCCCGTGCGTGCATGTGTGTGTATGTGTGTGTGTGTGTGTGTGTGTGTGAATACCTTAATGTAGAAAGATGCAAGCTAACACACATAAAGTAGAGATCATGTGTAAATGGCCTATGTTCATATCTAAACACAACCGGCCACAAGCACACACACACAACACAAAATCACTTGGGTAAACCGGGATATGTATAGACGGACGCAGATGAAACGGTAGCAGAGAGAGAGAGAGAGAGAGAGAGAGAGAGAGAGAGAGAGAGAGAGAGAGAGAGAGAGAGAGAGAGAGAGAGAGAGAGAGAGAGAGAGAGAGAGAGAGAGAGAGAGAGAGAGAGAGAGAGAGAGAGAGAGAGATCTCGATGAAGAGACCCCAGGCTTTAATGGGCCGGAGTGGGATAATATTATCACAGTACAGCTTTCATTAACATTGAATGGAGCCTGTGTGCTGCACGCTGGACGCTTGAAGTTAGCACGCTTGTCACAAGCCGTTAGCACGCTTGACACACGCTGTTAGCATGCTGCATGCTAGCATTGAGAACGAAGATGGTAACATTTAGAACACCGGTTGCTAGCATTGACTTGGCACGTTGGGAGTCAGCATGGTGGAATCTAGCAGTTTGCATGCTTGACGCTAACAGTTATCAGCCGATAAAACGATAGACCACTACACACTGGACACAGATTTCATTAATACACTGAGCGGACAATGTTAGCGTAGAAGTGAATCTGAGAACAATCAGAGCTTACATTCAAGTTTGGCTTATTGCAAGAAATGTTGTACAACCAAGTTTTTAAGAAAACTGTGTGAAGGGTATGAATCTGAAAAACATGGTTATGTAAACCAATACAAAGTAGGATATAATTCAACATTAGAGCTGAGATAACAACAACACAAAATTAACAATCACCTTCATATACAGAGTTAATTAATGCTTTTAAAAGTTAGACTATTGTGAGGGGGTAAACAATTGCAGTTTCAGGGCTGTCTGTCTGTCTGTATGTCAGTAAAAGCCCAGACATAAGCCAGACCTGCACAATTATATCATTATACCTGCTGGGTGGTTGTGTGTGTGTGTGTGTGTGTGTGTGTGTGTGTGTGTGTGTGTGTGTGTGTGGTGTGTGTGTGTGTGTGTGTGTGTGTGTGTGTGTGTGTGTGTGTGTGTGTGTGTGTGTGTGTGTGTGTGTGTGTGTGTGTGTGTGTGTGTGTGTTAATCCCTAAAGAGAGAAAGTGCTTCCTTGAGGAACGATATTCTTTTAGCGGTTCTGAAAGAATATCTTATTTCTCATTTCTGAAACAGAAATGAGAAGTCTCCTACTGAACAGGTTTGGGGAAAAAACAGTAGGAACTGAAATAATAATAAGGTTTTAAAATGAATTTAATTTAAAATACAACTCTTTTAGAAATGTTTTTAGAACTGATAAAGATATATATTTTTTTCTGAATTCAAACAATAGGATAGGAACATTACTGTTGTATTTCTAAATAAACATGAATGCTAATACAATTGTCTGGATCAATGTTCTTACTGTTTAATATAATAAGATCCATAGAACAGACTAATACATTACATTTATTAGACCTCACCTCCAGACTACTTGTTCTTCTCTCACTTGCTTTGTTAAATAAGACCTCAGTGGTGTGGTTTGGTCAGGACAGATTTGAATAATAAGTAAAGAGAAGAGTTTTCATCTTAGTTAAAGTCTCTTCTGAAGCCATACCGGCCAGCTTCAGTTTAATACCACAGAGGAAGACATTAGGTGTCAACTCCTGTCAAACTGTCAGAGCTTTACACGTCCTGCTTTTAGAGACAACACAAGCCTTTGCTCAGAACACACACACACACACACACACACACACACACACACACACACACACACACACACACACACACACACACACACACACACACACACACACACACACACACACACACACACACACACACACACACACACACACTTTTTGTACTCTATTTGTTTCTAAATAAATTGTAAAATATCATGTACTTTGCTCTCTCTCCCTCAAGATACTGATACTAAATGTCAGTACCAGCTCAACGTAGAATGTGAAATAAGAGCAGTCTGGCAGAGACTATAAATATGTATGTTTTTTTTATAATATATATATATATATATATATATATATATATATATATATATATATATATATATATATAATATATATATATATATATATATAGCACATACATAAAGAAAAACATTGTATATTGTACTACTAGAACCACAAATGGTCAGAAAATGCACAATGTAAGAGAAGAGGAAGAGGAAAATATGACCGCAGACATGTAATTAGCTGGAGAGACGTGCAGCGCAGGGCTGCAGCAGTGCTCGTATAGCCCTGCTAGCATGCTAGAGTAGCCCAGCTGGATGTTAGCAGCTTTGCTAACATCCTTAACTGGCCTTTCTTACAGCCCGCTGCGTCTGTGTTGCTACCATGCTGCTAACACACTGCTAGTGCCGGAGGGGCTCTATGCGCACGCTATAGCGACACTGCTAATGCGCTAGAGGAGCAATGCTTACATGTTACAGTGGCATGCTATAGCAGCCCTGCTAGCGTGCCTCAGTGGCAATGTTATGAGCATGCCTTATTCAAAACTCGCCAGTGTCTGAGGAGACTTGAGTGATGCATTGTTGACTGAATCTCTCTCCAAATCCTCTTCCTCTAGCTAAAGAGCTTGGCTGCATCCCAAATCTCCCCCAATCATTCTCTCCCTCCATCCTTCTCTCCTTCCAGCTAATAGCTAACAGTGGCTCTGTGGCAATCTGGTGGCCGACAGTAAGCACAGGTTTGATTCCCAAATGTGCGTGTATGCTACACGTCATTCCCTCCCGCTCTTTCAACTCTTTCCTGTCCATAGGCCTACTAACTCTCTTTTCAATAAAGGCACAACAACAAGAACATAGAGTAGGAAAGATGTGTACAGCAAATAAAACAGCAGTAAAAATGACTAAACCAGGGACTTCTGCTCCCAATTACATTGTGCTTTGGGAAGCATCGCTGGAGATCTCATTAAGTTATTATGTCGCAGCAATTGTTTTGTTGTAGTCACCGCTGTTCCCATCACCAGCCTTTAAAAAGCAGGAGTGAAGAGGAACAGCTGCTTGAGTGTAATTATATCATTACCGAGTCTTGTGCCGCAGAACTTTCTAGACAAGGATATAAAGTTCAGACAAACACCCAGAATGATGTCTATTATATCAGTCAAACACACCTTTACCAGAGGCTATTTAAAAAGTCATTCATAGCATTGCGAAGAATTAAAGAAATACTAAATCCAGTCAATGTTTATGAGGTCACAACCTCTTTTCCTGGAATTCTACAGTATCTTATATCTTAACTCTCTCTCTCTCTCTCTCTCTCTCTCTCTCTCTCTCTCTCTCTCTCTCTCTCTCTCTCTCTTCTCTCTCTCTCTCTCTCTCTCTCTCTCTCTCTCTCTCTCTCTCTCTCTCTCTCTCTCTCTCTACTAATGTCCCTTCCTTGTAGATATTGTTTTAGGATTTAGATGACATTATTTTTTATTAAATCCAGACGGAGTGTGGTTTCATGCATGTGTATCACACAGGTCATCTCAAGGGCCTCATGAATCTAGTGTGTGTATTTGGCTTGACTCTGCTTAAGGCTAATAGCTTTTGGTTAATAACATTCTCCAAGCACCGATCTCACACACACACACACACACACACACACACACACACACACACACACACACACACACACACACACACACACACACACACACACACACACACACACACACACGCACACGCACATGCACACAAGCACACACATGCCTGCTTTTTTTCCCCAACAAATTAACTCACATGTTTTATTGCAGTCATATACACAGAACATTTTAAGTCAAGCACAACCGTACAAACACATCCATCTACTGAGGGACGCACCCACACAAGACAAACACTCACATAAATACATAAACACACACACACACACACACACACACACACACACACATCACAACACACACACACACACACACACACACACACACACACAAACACACGTTGCGATGTTCTGGCTGAATTAGTCAGACAGGGCCTCCAATGCAGAACCAATGCGATGTCTGGCTGAATTAGTCAGACAGGGCCTCCAATGCAGAACCAATACCAGCACATGTACGGTAAGAACAGAGAGACGTAAAGGCCTTCAGACAAGCCTCCGCCTTCACCAATCTCAGGTGTGAGCATTTCACCTTAGGGCCGCTTGGGGACGGGGAATTAGTGAGGGTGAACTGGTTCTGTGTTGGGTGACATCAGCGCTGGTATTCTAATGAGCTCTTGAAGGGGCGGTCTCAGCTGTCAGTAAAGAGAAGTTGAGGAGATAGAGTGGGGTAGCAGAACCCTAGGAGTTGCTAGGGTTAGGGTCTGGCCTGGCCTGAGAGCGAGGAAGAGACAGAGAGACCAAACACATTCATTAGAGAAAAAAAAGAGAGGGGGGAGACTGATAAGAGACCCAAACATGCGAGAGGTTGTGAGGGAGAAAGACAGTAAGACAGAGAGAGGGAGAAAGAAAGGTAACGAGAGATGGAAAGAGCGGGAGACTTTTACCCAGAGAGAGAGAGAGAGAGAGAGAGAGAGAGAGAGAGAGAGAGAGAGAGAGAGAGAGAGAGAGAGAGAGAGAGAGAGAGAGAGAGAGAGAGAGAGAGAGAGAGAGAGAGAGAGAGAGAGAGAGAGAGAGAGAAGGAGAGAGAGAGAGAGAGAGAGAAGAAAGAAAGAAAGAAAGAAAGAAAGAAAGAAAGAAAGAAAGAGACAGAGAGAGAGAGGGAAAGAGAGGGAGTGTGAGAATGAGGGACATGAAGTACATCTTTATAAAGGGAAACGTGGTTCTCTTAAGTTGACTCGATTTAAAGTAATCCTGCTGTTGACTTTTACCCCAGTAGAAGAGAGAGAGAGGAGGAAGAGGAGAAGAGAGCGAGAGATGAGAGAGAGAGTGAGAGAGAGAGAGAGAGAGAGAGAGAGAGAGAGAGAGAGAGAGAGAGAGAGAGAGAGCGAGGTAGAGAGAGGGAGAACAATAGATAACAGACCCAAACACGCCAGAGACAGGGTCAAATTAAAAGCATCTATAAAATGTTTTCTAAAGTGGTCTAACCCTGTGTTTCCTGTCCTCTCAGATCACAGAGAATCAAAGCATCTTCGTTACTCACTTCATTCCTGGCACGTGCGTCGTACGGAGCGCGAGCCCCGGCTATCCAGTCCACAGATCACAGAGACAGGACACTTGGATTACAGACGCCTTGACTGGTAGCGCCGTAGCGTGCTAAAACAAGATTCTGTGTAACTTCCACCGATAGTTATAACCACCAGCATTCATATTCCTTTATCCCAAGCAACGTACAGTGAGTTCATTCATTAAGGAGCAGACATCTTATTGCCTTAAATCAAACCTTGAATCTTCCTGTTTCTAAGATACAGTCTTTGGAGACCGAGCACTTTGCTTGTTAATTGTTGCTTGTAGATATATTGTCTCCCGTCTCCCTCCTCTCCCTCTAAACCATCCAGATGACTCTTCTCCCGCCATAGAGACTAGACATTCGAAGAAGACGGATAGGGGTCGGAGGTCATCGTTGGAGAGGACATCTTTTACGCTCCCCAGCTTATGAGCTCCCTTTGTCCGGTCTGTCTCCATCGTTCAGGGGGGGCCTGGCTTGGGGGTGGTTTGTCCCACGTCCATGGAAACAGAGCAGCGCTACCCGCACACCCCGTGAGAGAGGACAGTCAAAATACCCTCTTCCTACCCCCACTCATCATCCTCCTCCCCTCCTGCTGCCCCCCCCCCTTCCTCCCTCCAGCTCCTCCTCCCAACCCCTCATCTTCTTCCTTGTCCTCCTCTTCCTCCTCCTCCGTCCCCCTCCTCACCTCCTCTTCCATCACACAGGACACGAAACTATGCATGTGTGTGTGTGTGTGTGTGTGTGTGTGTGTGTGTGTGTGTGTGTGTGTGTGTGTGTGTGTGTGTGTGTGTGTGTGTGTGTGTGTGTGTGTGTGTGTGTGTGTGTGTGTCCATTTACGTGCAAGCTTTCTTGCATATGCATTTTTCTGCATTAAAAGTGGACACCAGGAGTAGAAGCAGGAAGAGGGGGAGGAGAGGAAGAGGAGGAGGAGGAAGAGGAGGTGCGTTTGGTTTGGCAGGAATGCGTACTGGCAGTCTTTCCGAGTTCCCTTCATACTTTAGTGTTCGCAGTAGCTGCTAGCAGCCGCTGCAGCCGCCAGCCTCCCCACAGCACTTCACCGGGTGGTGGAGGCAGTGAAAAACACACTTTTAGATATTTAAAGAGTGTCGGCCTGTCATTGTAGCGTGCCCAGGGGTTCAGGAGGGCCAAACTGACTCAGCAGATTTAGTGTCTGAAAACCACAGTCAAAACACTGGGTCCAGCCTGCTAACCCCCCAACACCACGGCATGGTGGGATATCTTTAGACCCAGGCAGAGATAGAGGGAGAGACAGCGAGAGAGGGGGAGGGGGAGAGGGAGAGAGGGAGTAAGGGAGGGAGATAGATAGACTGAGGGAGGGAGAGAGTTAGAGACAGAGATCGAGGGTGACCGAGGAAGAGATCAGGACAGGGAATGAGAGATCAAGATAGAGAAAGAGAGGTCGTTAAAGTGAATTTGACTTAATGATACGCCTCAGACAGTTCATTATAAGTCCTACGACTCTGCGTCTCTCCAAAACCGTTTGCTTCGTCTGCATACGGAATAGCCGATAGCTGCTCGCTGGATGCAGGCACAGGGATCACGTAGACAGGAGAGACAAGTCTTGGCCTGTCTGTCTGTCTCTCGCTCTCTCTCCCTCTGCTGCTATCGTCTGTCTCTTGGGGATAAGGAGGGCAAGGTCTCAACATCTTAACACGTCGTCATGGAGATGCGGGTCGCCGTCCTGATTACCTGAGATTACCGTTCGTTGGGGTCTGAAATCAAAAGGCCTGGCAGGGGATGTGACGGGGGCACACAGACCCCACCACGCAAACAGACAAGAAGAACCCAAACAAGAGGGAAGGGGTTTGGCCGAATATCTTCAGTAGTGCTTACGAGCTGGGCCGCAACAAGGAACACATGATACACAGAGGATGGAACAACACTTGGAACCTGGAGGGTTGCTAGTTCAATCCCTCAGCTCTGCCAGCTCTGCCTAACAGAGCCAAGGTGCCATTGAGAGGGACACCAACATAGGCCGTCGCCATAGATTATATGCACCTCTCCATAGGTCAAACAACACGTTGTCAGATAGACAGGAGGCCTTCTTGGGCTGCTTAGTCATGGTTTCCAGTAAATTTCCGTTGTACAAAAGTGACTGTAAACTGTGCAATAGACTGCTAGACATAGGGAGCTAACCATTAGCTGGTCTTCGTGGGAGGAAGGTCGCACCACTGTTTACTCTACAGCGTGTACACACACAACCCACACACACTCCAAACCCACCGCACATGCTTAGAAACATAAGCACTCACACACACACACACACACACACACACACACACACACACACACACACACACACACACACACACACACACACACACACACACACACACACACACACACACACACACACACACACACCAATTACATCCCATGCAGCACATGCAATTATACACATAAACACCCAACCTTCTACTGTAAAATATTATGTTTTTTTTCTTTGAAAAGTGAAGTGCACTGCACTTTGACACGGACACACACACACACACACACACACACACACACACACACACACACACACACACACACACACACACACACACACACACACACACACCGTCAAACAAGAACACACACATCTATACACACTAACGCACATCCAAACATCCATAAACACACACCAACAACACACACACATATTTACACCAAAACACACACACACACACAAACACAATCTTTGGAGAAAAAACCTGAAAACTGGCAAACACACACACAGACTAACAAGAACACACGTATACCTACACACGCAAACACAAACACACAAACTGCCATACGCACACGCGCACACTAGGACCCAGACCTTGGAAGGCGTTGAGGTGGCGGGAGAGGAGGAGGCGCAGAGAGGAGCTGGTGGTGTGGAGGAGGGTGAGGAGGTCCTGACGCGCTGACAGCTGGTAGCGCTCCTCCATCTTCCTAGTGCAGCAGGTCTGGTTCCTGGACACACACACCTGGAGTCCGGACGCTGGGAGAGGATGGAGAAGAGAGGTGTCAAGAAGTGACATCACATTGAGCTAAACATGACAGCTTTTGGGGGAGTAAAAAAAAGGGTTAGGGTTAGAATTGACATTATTATAATATACTAGAGTTTTCTCAACCTCTAGTTGTAATTAAACATATTGCAATAATGTGAAAACCCCAGTCAATAATGCAACAAATTTCTAAGCAAATAATATATTAACGTTTTGCCTATAATTTTACAAGGTATAACATTCGTTGACCACATATGACTCTTAAAAGCATTGCCAACATTTAAATATTTTTTAACCATTCAGCAAACAAAAGGCAACAGGCTGATTATCATTGAGGGGGCCACTCAATGACATGAAGAAGCGTCATCAAAACGCCCACTGAAGTGGTGTGAGAAATACAGACTTTCTACTCCTCATTCACAGAATTTACATTTCTTACAGTAAAATACTACCTCAAGGGTAGTGTTATTCAGGAGATTTTCAGGGTACAAAATGTCAGGATATGTTGTTCACACATACGGCCCATCAGGAGAATATCAGGATTTACACGTGTGTCTGAAAGCAGCTAGTGTGTGAGAATTTGATTACATAATAACTAGGGCTGTCAAATTAATGCCTTAATTTTGATTAATTAATCACAGAAAAAATAACGCATTAAAAAAAATAACGCTGATTAATCGCACTTCAACAGTGCCCTTTGACCCGGTGCGTCATTTGCGTTGGAACAAAATGTAGGGAGATGAGAAGACGCTGCTGTGAATGGAAAATTCAAGTTTAAACAACTCCCAGACGGAACTGTAGATAGGAACACCGTTATCTGCAATCCCTGTACTAGTAAGGAATTTTCCTATCACCGGAGTTCATCAACCCTTAAATATCACCTCAACGCAAAACATTTGGTGGCACACTCGCAGGTACGAGCTGCCACAGCCCCTGAAGCTGGCGCTAGCAGCCAGCGTCATCAGGCTACACTCGACTGAGATGCATTGAATCTTGAGTGAGCCGAATTAATTTGATCTAGTACAAATGCAACTTATGTTAATAAAAGACATGTTTTAAATAAAAGAGACATTGAACTTTAAAGTCTATTATGTATATTATTCATTGAATCAGTCATCTGCCATAATTTACTTGAATTAAATTATTTTGAAATACTTTCTCGGAAAATGTAAGTATGCGATTAATTTAGATTAATTAATCACAGAGCCTATAGTTAATTAAATTCTTTTTTTTATTATCACTTGACAGCCCTGATAAAAACATTATAAAATTAGTCAATTTATGGTAACAGAGGTAATTGTTCAATTGAAAGTGTAGTATACTATGCATGCAAATCAATTATTAAATAGCTTTTAGTTTTCTTCAGGGCTGAAGAGAATGCAAGGCAACTACAATTGGTTAGTTGAAAATAATAATCATCATTGAGATTCAACATCTCTTCCAGTGTCCTGGCCAAGAAAGCAACAGTAGCCTACAGACCTACATAACATACACAAAACATATGAAAAATAAAACAACTAAAACAGTCTGCAGCGGGGAGGGGGGGATATCAATATCGCAAGACATTTGGGGAGGCTCAAGGAGGAAAGTAATATTAAGTTTGATCAACAAAGTGTAAAGACATTTCAGGAGGCTCAAGGAGAAGAGTAATACTACATTTGAGCAACAAAGTGTAGTCTTGTGTGGTGGACTCTACAGACTAATTCACCATACTGTGTTATTGACATGTTTTCGTTGCGTTATAGGGACTCTGTCTCTTTAAGATCACGTCACTTGTGTGTTGATATGCCGGTCGGTGCAATGTTTGAATTTAACGGTTTTTGTATGACAAAATGAACGACCCGTTGCTTGTCGAGGTGAGAAATTGTCTCTTCCCTTATTTTATCGCAATTTCTACAGTCTATAGACAGTACGTGTTACCTGGGAGAGTTTGTTGACGTCGGAGCCGTTATGTTTAAAAGCATAAGGTGTTAGCTCGGCGAGTATGTCGCTGCCTTTGTATTTGACGTACAGTCTGTGTGTGTGCATGTGTGTGTGCACTTCTGTGTATGTGTCGCTACATGCGGTGTGTGCGCGTGTGTGTGTGTGTGAGCTGCAGGCTGCTTGGCACATGCGCACATGAGTAACTTGAGTAACTGGTGTGACAAGCCTGCTATTATAGTAGTAAGATATATATATATATATATATATATATATATATATATATATATATATATATATATATATATCATATCTTACCTACTATATAAGAGAGAGAGAGAGAGAGAGAGAGAGAAGAGAGAGAAGAGAGAGAGAGAGAGAGAGAGAGAGAGAGAGAGAGAGAGAGAGAGAGAGAGAGAGAGAGAGAGAGAGAGAGAGAGAGAGAGAGAGAGAGATAGATAGATAGATAGATAGATAGATAGATAGATAGACTATAATATGAAGTTTGACTCAGCAATATAACATTATTATACAATAATATGCAGTTTGACTAAGCAAAGTATGTAAGAAAGAGCCACTAGAAATATGATGTTAGACAACTTAAGCAATTGCTAATCATCCAGTAGATGCTTTTAACGAGGGGAACTTAACAGTGGATTCAGAAACAGCTTATGATGGAGAAAGTAGTGGTTAGGGCATCTTTCTCAAGGTAGGCAGCAGACATTGGGGATCTTACCCAGTACCTCTTGGTCCTGGCCCCTTTAAGAGAGGGTTGGTCAGATAGTCAGTCCTCTTACCCGAGGTGGAGAGGATTTTGGTAGGACTACAATTCAGTGATATTTGTATCTTCGCATAAATGATCTTAGACATGCTGTATTACTGTGGATATTTAATGTAGTAAAGAAATGTGTGTATTTTACCTCAGAATCTATGAGAGCTATAGAATATCTTGCAGTAGTGTGCAAGCTACAGGCCTCAACACGTTGTGTCCACTTGTCAGAAGACATCTTGAGCCAAAACCTGATCGCCTTCTCATACTTTCCACCACACTGAGAGAATTCTGAGCAGACGGGGTGAAACTAATCATCTTTAAAATGTGCACGTGCATGTGCGTGCGGAGATGTGCGTGCGTGCGTGCGTGCGAGCATGCGTGCGTGCGTGTAAACTGGCTCCACAACATGTTGAGGCAGAATCTGAAGGCCTGTTAGCACCAGCGGGGGGGCCAGCCCCTGCTAACCGCTATCACCGCTAGGAGATGAGCGCAGCTTGAGGAATGCCAGCCCTTCCAGATAAGAGGACATGAGAGCACAGTGGGTAGCGCTTTCTTAACCTAAATACTTCCCCCAGTCTTCCTCTGCCCAGCGCCAGTGTCCGGCTTCTGGGTGCAGCTCAGACCTCCTGCTGGGTGATTGCCCAGCATCCACTGCTCCTGAGCGGGAGCGGACGTGGAATAAGGACCCCCTATTGTGGGTCTTTGAAAGCTTGCCTTTGGTTTTATTGAGCCTACTGGATCTAGTTGGAGGGCAGGATGGTTCTGGTGGTTGGAGTGTCCACGCACAGCTGAGAGGTTCCGGGTTGAAGCCTGGAATGTCCACAGTGGTCTAAGCATCCTTGAACAAGACGCCCCCTAACCCCAACCTGCTCCCTAAAGATTAATCCCTACAGTCACCATGTATAAGGTGTCAGATAATGTTAGAATTCATGGCCATAAAATAATTCCTATTATTGTCTTCTCTATGTGTTGTCTTGTTTCCATGTTTTGTTTCTATGTCTTGTTTGTAATATAAAAATTAAGTAGCACTTTTTGGGTTATATATTCATGGTTGAATGCACTTACTGTAAGTCGTTTTGGACAAAAGCGTCAGATAAATGTGTTTAATAGAGTCGATTTTTGGAGAATAAACCTGTTCTTCAAGCTACAATGGACCAGTGATGTCCGATTGAATTGTCCCTTATCGTCCACAATATCAAACTGAACAAACTTCAAAGTTCAACAGATGAACAAACCCAGCGTACCTTGTGTCCTCAGCTCCCCTTTTTCTAACAATATTAGGCAACATGATTTGAAGTAAAAACATCTGCTGTCTTTTGGAAAGGAGTTAAAGCATAACGTCGGCAAAAATGGCAGTACTTTGGTACACGTAAAGTTCAAGTACTTGACAAGAACAGTAGAAGTACTTGCCACACGTTGAGTACATTTGTCACAAATAAACTCAAAGTACTTGACACAAGTACAGTTCTTGAGTTAAAGTGCTCCGGTACTCAGAACCCACTTTAGGGCTGGCGGCCAAGTCAGGGGTTGTAGTTTCAGACAGAAGCCTGCGCTTTGGAAGACAAGGTGCTGGCTACTGACGGGAGGATTAAGAAGGATTACTCATAGAATATTACTGGACCCACGCATGATTTAAACCAATTACACATGTTAATCAGAGGAGGGAATCAAGGCACATGAAGACATGTTTTATAGATGGCGAAGAGTAGACTATGGCCTACCCAGATGCAAAAGGAATGGATAACATATGTGCATTTATTTCCATTTTTATAAGACTATGTAAAGGGTTATGATAAAGTAAGTATATTTACATAACCATTATAAATTAACATAATTCATTTTGACTCTATGGTTTATTGTGGCACGTTCCCTGTATATCTGTACTTTTTTAATAGAAAGTAAGTCTATCAATTTTTTGTTTGATCCATTCTGTTTTATGGCGGTTCCACCACGTGATCTTGTCCGTTTCAAACATCATAGAGATCATTAAGCAACACAATAATGACCCCACCTCAGCAGGTGTGGGGTCATTATTGTGGGGTCATAATGACCCCACCTCAACAAAGATGTACGCACGTCCAGGTAAACGAGATACAGCTTTGCCTGCAAAACTGCACTAATATTTATGATATTACTGATATTTATCACCCACAACACTCGACTTCCAAGATTTTGTTTCGGAATATCATTTTTTTGGATTGGTTGAAATTATGAAAATAAACACAACCTCGATATCGCTCTGGTGTAAAAATCCTAGATAATTTGATCATATTACCAGTGATCTTCACTTATCGTGTCTGTGGAATATAAGACGATAAAAAATTTTTATCAAGATTCCCCATGGGTGCAAGCAGACTACTGATACAAAAAGTATTAAATTAAGTGGTGTTTCTTAACAAAAATTAAACATACCTGTTCTTGGGCTTGAGGGGACTAATTTCACAGGTCCGATTTGCTTGATTTGGAAAACTTTGCGAACTTCATCGCAGGTGGTTGGGTCGCCAAACGTGAACGCAGCGCAACATGCCAATACCAAAACGCAGTTGATTTTCCCGAGTAGCGCCATCCTTAAACCCAGGTAGACACACACGCTTTCATTACACTCACCCTAACCATTGCCTCGAAGGGGAAAAGTTTCATTAGGTGAGTTCCATTCCCTTATTCACAACCGTAATGCAAACGTATGACGCCTCAAACCCTAAATCCTACATCCAAGTGACTGACGTAAGGTTGGTGAGGTCCCTTTGATTCTGTTTAGTTTTGAAGAGTGTGTACAGCTCCGATCAGAGTTGGTTTGTCTCAGATAGGGGTGATTCTTGGAAAACCTTGGGAGTCGTTATAACAACGCCATCTAGTGGATGGACCGTGTCCTCACCCTTCACTAATTTATGTCTGTAAAGCGTCTTTTGAGTATTCTCTCCCTCCTCAGAGCAGGAAGAACATATTTGAGTCTTATTCCTAGGAAACATTTCTGGTGAGGTTCTAAAATCTTTGAAAAATTGAAATCTTTGAGTTCGAAACTTTACTGCTGAGAAATAGTATAATAATATTAAACACATCATACTCACTATTCCTAAAACTATTTTCTTTAACCTTTTGCATTACATGGTTGACACACGAAAACACACTCAAAGGCCATCCAACACTAGGGAAATTCATCACAATATCCATTTTTTATTAAACTGTTAATACATTAAATGAGAGGAATTAGACCGAGATGGTGGTCAAATATAGCAATGAATGACTAGGCTTTAGCGAAACGCTGTCCTCTAGTGGAATCAGTGCATCAAACCAGAGAATAGGAACCACAAAGCAACTCGAAAACATGTTCTCATGTTAAATTCACACCTTCATCTATCATTTTTCTATTGTGGTGTTTTTGTGCATGACAACATTTTCAAACCTGCCTATTTAATACCAGTACTTATAACTTAAGAACAGTTTGAAAAATAAAAAAGGACACTATAATAAATATAGGTTTTTACTCAATTGATCCACTTTATAAATAGTCCAGTGAGTTGTAAACGTTGTAGGTTGTGCAGCGTTGGAAATTCTACAGCTTACTACATAAGAAAGAAACTAAAGTAAACAAAGATAAGCCCTTTAATATCTGCCATCTCCACAGACCGATATATATACATATACATACACACACACAGAGAGAGAGAGAGAGAGAGAGAGAGAGAGAGAGAGAGAGAGAGAGAGAGAGAGAGAGAGAGAGAGAGAGAGAGAGAGAGAGAGAGAGAGAGAGAGAGAGAGAGAGAGAGAGAGGAGAGAGAGAGAGAGAGAGAGAAGAGAGAGAGAGAGAGAGAGAGAGAGAGAGAGAGAGAGAGAGAGAGAGAGAGGAAGAGAGAGAGAGAGAGAGAGAGAGAGAGAGAGAGAGAGAAGAGAGAGAAGAGAGAGAAGAGAGAGAGAGAGAGAGAGAGAGAGAGAGAGAGAGATGTTTGGAACAGCAATCAGAGGCTGTCCTAAGACATATTGGGCAAAAGTGCATTTTATAATAAAAATAGAAGATTTTCAAGACGTACATATTTATGACGATAAATACATAAATAAAACCCTTTTTGCAAGACAGTTCTCTGAGAGTGTTGCGGACAAACATCATATTCAGGTAGACAATTTTCCACCATAAACATGAAGCCGTGTTGAAAGACAACAGCCTTGCATTTGTGTAACATTTGCATCCCACTTCAAAGGTTCATTGGGAGTCGTTAAACATAATCCAGGGAGAGGTATGGGCCTTATTTACTTGGTTATAAATACTAGCTGGGGGGGAGCTGAATGCGGAATTCCACATTCAGCTCCCCCACCCAGATAGTATTATGAACAAAGTCGGAACCAAGATGAATATGTCTGAGGCTTGTTTTTTTTCAACACCTCACAAGATCACATGTGTACCCCAAGGTTATCCAGGATGACAAACAAACACATTTAAGTTACTGGCTAAGCAGCCTTGCTACTGACTAAACAGCAACATTACTGGTTAAGCAGCGACACTGCTAGCTACACAGAAACACTAGCAGCGAAGCAACAGCGCTTCTAGCTAGGTAAAATGGGCATCGTCAGGTGAGTGTTCGCGGCCATTATCATGTGAGTGTTATAGGCTTGGTCCAGGAGAGAGTTTTGGCCATGTTCATTGGTTTCAGGTGGTTTATGGGGGTGTGGTTAGGTGAGTGTTCTCCGGGCGTGGTGAAGTGTGAGTCCAGGGACTTGGTCAGCTGGTCAGGTGAGTGAATTAGGGGGTGCGATCAGGTGAGTGTTGCGGGAGCTTGGTCAGGTGAGTGTTTTGCGCTGAGACCGCATCCCCCACCTGTGCGTGGTGGCCCTCCATAGGAGAGGAGCCAATAGGAGGCTGAGAGTGGTGACGCTCAGCACCAGCAAGTACACCTGTAGACCAGAGAATCACCAGCACTATCAACAGCCAATCGCACACACTGACTCGCTACGCTACACATGCTTAATGACTCAACAATGTATGAATACGTTGTAATGGAGGCTGGCCTGCTAGGCTGAGTAGCGCTCTGTTCACTAAAAGAACACGTTGTTTTATAAGGTAGCCTAGCCTTCTAGGCTAGGTCATGGTCTCCCAGGCTAGGTGGTGCTATGTTTACTGATATAACTCATTGAATTGCTAGGCTGGTGCTACTGACCTCTCTTGAGATGATGCCAGCGCGGCGTGCACGGCTTCCCAGGACGAAGGAGAATTCGCTGACCTGGGCCAGACCAGCTGACACCACCCAGCGGATGTGGCGGGAACAAGGAGGCAAGATGGCTGACAGCACCAGCACGGCCATCAGGAACTACCAGAGGGGGTTTCATATTCAAATGTATTGTGCGATGCAGCATTGGGGCTGTTTATTTACGTTAGGCATATTCAATATATTATGTACGTTTTTCGGACATAAATTCCATGATTTTCTTTATTACACTATTTCTATATTTTACATAAAAAATTTACATAAATGCATAATTTAATGTCAACGTTTTAAGGTCCCAGGTCAAGTCTCCCTGTATAGATTAACTGACGGCCTAATGATTCATAATCACAAGCAAATGACCTATTACTTAGTACTTGGACAGGGACATTGATACTATGGAAAGATATTGACTGGCTTTAAGGGATTTCTGTGAAAGCAGATTCAGAAAAAAGAATGGAGTCTGATGGAAAACAGGGGGCATAGAGGGAAATGTGTTTATACCTTCATGATGACCAGGGAGAGTGTCAACACCACGAGAACCGTCAGCTCATACAACACAAAGCTGGGAAACACATGGAGCCCTACACAAAACACACACAAAACGCAAAAACACACACCGTGTTCATCTTCCACAACACCGTGGTCGGGGTTTGTAATCAACCTCACGCGTTTATATCGATGGCCTCTCACCGATGGAGGCAAAGAAGATGATGGCAAGGAAGTCTCTGATTGGCTCGATGCACACCATGACCTCAGTGGTGACCATTTGACCAAGGGAAGAAAGCAGCGCCCCGGCAAGGAAACAGCCCAGCTCCATGGAAACACCCAGGAACTCAGTCACCTAGGCAACGCACAACAGCCAGACAATGTCATCGAGGTAACACGCAGGGGTCAACTCTGTCAGCATGGCAATACACAACAGTGACATAGGTTAACATGGGTTACAAGGGAATTTTTGGTTTTGGCAATATGTCTTATATGATCGTGAAAATAGTAATCTTTGCCATTTCGTCACTGTGATTTAGAAAAAAAAGGACTAAAATCCTGTCTTTGCCGTTGTCCCCAAAACACTTGTATTTTTGTCTTTGATATAATATTGATAGGAATATTCATAAATATTTTTTTAAAGCAATACATTCAAACATACTGATTCATTTTTCCGAAAATATTTCACCAGCAGCAGAGTACAACGTTCACATAGTGTTTTGGGGAGAATGGCAAAAACATTTTACCCAGTAGCGTAGCCAGGATTTTTCAACAGGGTGGACTTTTGAGACTTTTTTTACATTGCATTTTTTGGATTCCGATATAAGCAGTACAGCAATTGTCCCAAAATTAAACAACACGTGATTTCATGACTGATCAGACGATTGATGGCAAATAATAATAGGCTACATTGTTAAATAGATCAATATTCATCCCCGGGGGGGGGATTTATGGCACAACATGCATGCATCCACGGTTGAGAAGAAATAGGGAGAAAGGAACTTTGGCTTTGACTCCCTAAAGTCCAGATTGAACCGTGACATGGAGGGGAAAGGGATTGTTGCCAGTGTGGACTCCCGGACACCTGCGGAGTTCAGCTCGGGGAGCAACTCCCGGACTTTACCAAAAAATTAACAAAAAGACCATTACTGTAAATATTTGTAACAAAATGATACTTAATTGAAGCAAAATGTATCTGACACTATTTTGTATGATATTATAATATGGGCTATTTTTTCCATCCATGAATTTCAAGTTAATGCGGGGCCCTTCTGATAGGGTGGGCCAGCTGTCAATCATATTGGCACTGGCCCACGTTAGCCCTAATGTGGCTACGCGCCTGATTTTACCCCTGTTTTTTTATAAAATCACTGTGTTATTTAAGTTACAAAAAAAACTAAGCCATTTTGCTGATAACATGGCATATATTACTAGTTGAGGTTCATATAAGAGATATTACCACTTTTAAAACCAAAAACATTATGAATGGATGCCAGGATTCCAGGTGATAACCAATAGAGGGCATCTAGGAGCTGACCGAGAGCAGGAGGAAGACGAAGGCGCACGTCCCCAGCACCATGATCTCTTTGTTCCCCTTCCCTTCTGCATGGAGCTTCCTGTAGAACGGACCAATGAGGACGGACCTCAGCAGCAGACAGAGCAGCAGCACCACTGCTAGGGACACCAGAACCTGCGCCAACAAAACCAGCACACGGGCACCTCCCAGCAGCACACTGAAACGCACACATAACACGATGCACACACACACACACACACACACACACACACACACACACACAACCACATCATTTAACACCAGCACACGAGCACCTACCAGCAGCACACTGAAACGCACACCATAACACAATACACACACACATCATTTAAGACCAGCACACGGGCACCTCCCAGCAGCACACTGAAACGCACACCATAACACACACACACACATCATTTAAGACCAGCACACGTGCACCTCCCAGCAGTACACTGAAACACACACATAACACAATACACACACACACACACATTATTTAAGACCATCACACGAGCACCTCCCAGCAGCACACTAAAACACACACATAACACAATGCACACGCACACACACACACACAATATAAGACCAGCACACCGCACCTCCAAGCAGCACACACCTTAAGACAATGCACACTAAACGCCATAAGAAAATACACACAAACATCAAATAAAAGAACAGCAAACACAGACCTCCCAGCAGCACACTTACATACACACACCATGAGATACACACACAGACACCCAATATGAGATACCGGATGAGAGAGGATGTGTATGTACATTTTGGTACAATACAACAAGATACGTTTGGGTTCTATATATATACACATGTATATGTGTCAGCAGTAGTATGTATATCATGTGTATAACCTGTCTGTGTTGGAGCTCTGGGCCTGGATGAGGGACGGGCAGGACAGCGATGAAGATATCATGTGTATAACCTGTCTGTGTTGGAGCTCTGGGCCTGGATGAGGGACGGGCAGGACAGCGATGAAGAGACCCAGCTGGACGTCCTGCATTACCAACATTCCCAATAGAACGCTGCTGTACTCCACATCACCTAAAACAAATATATATATATATATATATATATATATATATATATAATATCTTATACATATACCACAAACATATACACCGGTACACTAAGTAGAACGCTGCTGTACTCCACCTCACCTAAAACAAATATGTATATTTTATACATATACTATAAACATATACACCGGTACACTAAGTAGAACGCTGCTGTACTTTACGTCGCCTAGAATATTGGTTTTCCACCTGTGGTACCACCTGCGCTTGGATTTGCACATGGTGGATATCCAATGACCCTGATGACCTTCGTCCCCACCAGTCTCTTTTTTCCTTATATTCTGCAGCTGCACCTTCTTCCAATCTAAGATTCAATCTTCCTTTTACAATCCCCCAAAATTATTTCTCCTCTTCTCCACCTTTCTCAATACCCCCACTCCTCCACCTCCTTTCCCCCTACTGAGCCATTTTTGTAAACTACTTTGTGAAAAAGATGGAGCATACGCTCCTCATTCCCCCGGCCACCTGCTGTCACCACCTGTCCTTCAGCCACCTCTTCATCTCCAACTCCAACTTCCTTTTCACCCCTCTCCCCCGATGAGGTTCTATCCTGGGTCACTTCCCACCGCCCAACAGCCTCCACTCTCCGTCCTATCTAGCCCGCTCACCTTTTAGAACTTTACACTGCAAGAGCAGCCGTTCAGGAGACTTCCCCACATTGAAACACCCTCTCTACCCGGTGAATCACCAGGGCGCCCCGAGGAACTCCTGTCCTAACAGCAGTTGATTTTCATGTTGCCGTCCAAGAGGGTTATGCTTCCTGGACCCTCATACTAGAAGACCCTTGCCACAGTGTGTTAACATCACCGCGTCTGCCTGCATGTGCTACATGCAGCTCAACCAGAATGCAGCCACCCGGCTGGTCTTCAAACTACACCACCACTCAGTTGCATGCACTGGATACTGGTGGTTGCTCGAATACAATTCAAGTCACTGGTGGTATTGGCCTACCAGGCTGTCAAAAGGCTTGCTACTCCCTCACTACATAGGAACCCCAGCAGCCGCTCAACAAAATCTTGATAGTTTGCTGTCCTTGTTTCACAATGGTAGAACTCCACTGACATCAGGACGGCTGAAACCCTTTCTATCTCCCGCCGCAGCCTGAAAACTTATACACATATACTATAAACAAATACACCCTCGGTAGAACACTGCTGTTCATACCCTGTTGTATATAAATATAACACAGCTGCATAACAAGGGATGTAAGATAGATAGATAGAATGATAGAGGGATAGGTACAGAATCAGAAGAAGCGACAGACAGACAGACAAATAGACGGACAGACATACAGAGTTACAGACAGACAAAGGGATAAACCAGACAGCCAGACAGACAAATAGACTCTGATACATACAGAGTTACAGACAGACAAACAGATGGCCAGACCCACCATCCTTCTCTGCAGCCAATAGGCGTGAGACCAGGGGGGTGCTGGAGAGAGCCAGGCAGCTGGAGATGAAGACGGTCTGCGTTGGTCTGATCCTCAGCACCTGACCCCACAACAGACCAGCACCCACCATGAGGAGGCTGAGACAACAGGAACCCTGCACTGATGGCTTCCACACCTACACACAACCACACACACACACACAACACAGACAAACACACACACACACACACACACACACACACACACACACACACACACACACACACAACACACACACACACACACACACACACACACACACACACACACACACACACACACACACACACCGAGACAGAGAGAGAGCCACACAGCACACACACACACACATACACACACAGATCACCGAGACAGAGAGAGACACACACACACAGATACCGACACACACACACACACACACACACACACACACACACACACACACACACACACACACACACACACACACACACACACACACACACACACACACACACACACACACAGATACCGAGACAGAGACAGAGAGAGAGACACACACACACAGACATTACACTTATGTATGTGTAATACAAACAGTGAGATGGGTTGCACTTTCATGATCCCATCTCACCAGTCTGTGTGAAACCTCCTCGAGCAGATCTAGGCTATTGCAATCCCATGTGCCAGATCCCGTATGGAAGTGGTCTGGCTCACATTGTGATTGGATCTCAGCGTGTAGAAACAATCCGCCCACCATCCATCTGATAACTGTGGAGTGGAACCCACAACCTTGCCCTGAGTTACAGCACGTGTCTGCATGCAAAAGATACTACCAAGAATAAACAGAAACGATCTGCAATGGCAGCTAAGAATTTAATGGATGAGATGATCATTAGTTTCCACACCAGGTAAAGTTAGTTCATTTTAGTTATTTAATTCCATATAGCCAATGAAATTCAGTGACAAATCATAAATTCCGTGTTGAGTATGAAACTAACAAATAAACACACAGAAGTGTAAAAGGAAGATGAAACAACGGTCAAATCGAATGCACAACTGTTACGTGCTGGCATGGGCAAAGTGGCTGTTGGGTGTTCTTCCCGCCTGGTTTTCTTTCTCTCCCTCTCCGGTCCTAACGATGTGATTGGAGTTAACCTGTGCAGTCCGATCTTGCTGCTAATTGGTTGCCTCAGACTCGGAACTGGCATCTAACCTTGACAGACAACCGTTGCTCTCTCTCTTCCTTGTTTTGTGCTTGGCTTTTAGGTGACCCTTCAGGACAAGGTATGCGAGTTGAGGTATAGAACATTGTAAAGTTGGGGCTACCCTTTACACTGTACATACAAAGATTTAAACCAATGTCTAGAGACACTGGTTGTTTTGGACGATGCCCCCCCTGTAATTGTTTTGCTAACCTGTATTTTTATATAAGCCAGGTAGGCCTTTATGTTGAGTTTATTTTAAGAAATAGAAGAGGACCGGTATTTGTTTTAAATTTTCTTTGTTTTGGCATGACCACAATTGTTCCGCCCTCTCCCGCATTTCTGATAAACCCCTGTTATGTTTCTTAAAAGTTTAAACATTTGAAATAAACCCTTTTAATTGTCAGCTCCCCTCTGATTCCTTCTATTTGTTTGGTTGTCGTGTTATTGTCTCCTATATTTCCACCACAAGGAGGTACAGCCATTATAAATAACAAGTAAATTGTAATAATTGTAATGGAGAACAGTTTGACATGTCAGGAAAGATTTGTGTCAGAGGTACCTTTCTCAGCCGCTCCGGCGAGAACTCAAGACCCACCACGAACAGGGTGAAGAAAACCCCCAGTTCCCCTAGCGTCTCCACCTGCACCATGGACTTAACCACACACGCACACACACATACATTATATCCCATTTCACCTAGTGTCTGCACCATGGACTGGAACTCACACATATGCAAACACACACCTTGATAGTGTTGAGTCCGGAGGGTCCAAGCAGGACTCCACAGATGATGTAACCGAACATGGGAGGGAGACCCAACAGGGAACAGAGCCAGCCACACGGAAATGACAGCATCACCACACACACAAGGTCCTGGGAATACAGTCATCATCATAATTATCCCACATACACACACACAGCTCTAGGAACACACACAGGTCCTGGGAAAACAAATCATCCCCGTCTCTCTCTCTCTCACACACACACACACACACACACACACACACACACACACACACACACACACACACACACACACACACACACACACACACACACACACACACACACACACACACACACACACACACCTAACACCAAGGTGTTGAGGCTTGGTCAGGGTTGAACCCCATGGGAAGAAGGGGGGTTTCACCTTGATGAGGTGTGGATCAGCCCGGGGCATGGTGGAGTCCCGGGGCTTGGTGAGGATGTACTGGTTGTTCTGGGAGTCGATGAGCATGCTCAGTCCAAGATCGTCCTCCACCTCCCTCCTCCGGGACACATTCTTCCTCTTCTTCCCGTCCTCCTCATTCTCCTCAACTCTGAGCACCGCCTCCACATTCACCCCCTTCATCTGTGGGACGGAGACTGTGTGTGTGAGTTAAATGATGCGTGTTTGTGTAAGCGCCACACACCTGCTGGATGTATTGAAAGGTGGGCTCATTGAAACAGGCAGTAAATCCAACACAGTTCCATTTGAAACCTAATGCGTTATATGATCTTCAACATAGTACTTTTATCGTGTTTTATGAAATGAGACCGTCAATCATGTGTTTTTGACAGTCTCTGCCAACCTTTTTGTGAGCGTTCCTCTCGACTCTGAACACAGCAAACACTATAATCGTAATGTTGGAGTTGTATCATCGAGGGACTTTATTAAGCCCCTCCCACATGCATGCCACCATCAAAGGTGTGTGCTTTAAGCCCCTCCCACCAGCTTATTGTTATCAAGGGAGTCTATTAAGCTCCTCCCACCTGCTCATTGTTATCATCGAGAGAGCTTCTAATAAGGCCCTCCCAACAGGTTATTGTTATCAAGGGAGTCTTTACTAAGCCCCTCCCACCTGAATATTGTGCTCGAAGGCGTGTGAGTTAAGGCCCTCCCACCTGCTTGTTGTTATCGAAGGCGTGTTCCTCTATCTCCTCTTCGAGCCGGTCTGCGGCCCGGCGGACATCCTCCAGGATCTCATCGAGCATGGACAGGGTCTTGTTCTGGGCCAAAGCGCTCTTCAGCGCCTCTTGCTGGTGCTTCTCGGCCGCCAAAAGTTCCACATACTCCTGCTCCTCCTAATGACGGAAAAACCCAGCAAAAGCGTTGTCTATAGACCCTTTAAACTCCAAATTTCCCCAGACATGTACAAGGTGTGTATGGTCACCATGGGAACCTGCTGTGGCTCACTTTGATGGCTGCCTCTCTGAGGGCCTCGAGGCGGAGCCGGCTGCTATCCTTCATGTTGACGACGTCGCGATAGTCCCCCTGCAGCGCCCGATGGAGGCTGACCACCGACTGGAAAACCAGACTCTCACTCTCATTCAGCTCCTTTTGGAACACCTCCAGAGTGTGCACCTGGTGACAAGGTCAACACACAGGTAAGCAACTACCTGCTGTTGCCTAACTGCTCCTGACGAGCTGGCTGTCGCCTTGCATGGTTGACTCTGCCGTCGGTGTATCAATGTGTGTCTTAAACGATGTAAGTCACTTTGGATAAAAGCGTTTGCTAAATGCCCTAAATGTAAATGTAAATGTAAATGAGACCTGTTACAGTTCCCACCTGGAAGAGCCTCTCTGGGTGGGAGAGCGTGAGGTCTCTCCCGACGGCGTCTGCGGCCGCAGACAACTTCCCCACCACCATCTTCTTCTGCCGGAGGAGGCCGGACAGGCGCTTGCAGCTGTTCACCAGCCAGGTGTTACTGGGCGTCGCGCCACGCCCACGGTGCAGCTTGATAGCCTGCTGGGCCACATGCTCCTTCTGGATCCCCGCTAGCGCCCCCACCAGGCCACAGCATACCAGCACACACACAGCCTGCATCCAGACCCTTACTCACCACTCTCACCCTGAAGGGGGCAATAGAGAGGGTATAGATTACATCTAAAGACTTTATCTATACGCCTACCACAGAAAAGATCTCCAGCTCTGAAGTCCACAGAACATACTTTGTTGAACACTACTACGAAAACATGCTCAACCTGTTGGTTCACAAATCACGTAGGCAATATGCTTGATTCTTTCAGACCTGCGGCCCTCTACTACATTTCACCCCATCTCTTCTTCAAACCTCATCCCTGTGCGCTCCATAAAGGCAATAAATCCCATAAAATTACAATACAAAGAAATATTGGTAATAACCGGAAATAACCTAAAGAGAGAACTTGATAAATTCGAAATGAGAAATAAAATCCAATTAGCTACAAGGACTAGTATATTATTGATCTAGCAAGGGCTAGGCAAAATAAAACAGAAGCTATTGCTTGTATTTACCATTTCAAGGTTAAAGCACCAATCTTTATATTACCTCTATATAGCTTATATATATTTACAGCAATACTAGCTGGTCACTGTGTGTTTGGGGAATAGGTGTGGTATCCGTTAACAGTGCAAACAATCTGGCCAATCCCATTACCTAGAAACTTTACTCTCTTTTCCTTACTCTTCTTTTCTGGTCTGTGGCTTACTTTGAACCGACAGCAGACTAGCCCGAAGCAGAAACCCCAAAGTATAATGACTGAAGCAAATGGGATTACAATGGTACCTTATTCAAGTGGTAGAAATCTATAATGAACTGTCTGCATATCATAACCGCACAACACTATATGATACTACACCATAATCTTATACAAAATAAAACAGAGCAAATGTTGTAAAGTGTAGGACTTGGGTCCATACCTTGATGAACATGAGTACAGTAGGGAGAAGTTTACTTTCCAGTTAAGGTTCCTCTTTTTCTGATAATATCCCGATCATCAATAGGACCACTGTTCACAATGTGCCTAGTTAAATGAGAGAGAACACACACACACCACACACACACACACACACACACACACACACACACACACACACACACACACACACACACACACACACACACACATTTTCAAATACCACGGATACAGAAATGTAATTTGAAATCTGAAAGTTCGCCAAAATAACAAATTACCTGCTTCCAATGGGGTGATGCCGAGAAAGCGCTGACAACTTAACGATTATCTGAATTATTATTACTAAAGTGTCGCCCCCCTAAATCACTACACCAAAACGTCACGAGATACCTCAAGAATACAAATCAAGCTCGATGATTAAAAGGCGACGGCTGGTGGCTACCTGCAAAAGTATCTGCGATGTGTTGAGTTGGACCTCCTCTGTGACCGGCGAAGGAAATACAATCATGCTCTTGTGCCCCAGCCGCAGCAGCAGCTTCCCTGTCCTGTCGGTGCCACATATCTGGATCCGAAGCTCTGTGCCCCGCAGACGCGTCCACAACGCAAGCAGTCGACCGCACCTTTCTCCTTTGCCACGACCTCGATATGTGCTCTGAACCGCAACGTCATGACACTGTCGGCATCGAAACGGGCATATAGGATATATATTTAAAAGGTATTTGCGTTCAGATTATTTGGGGAGAAACTGAGGGGACGGGGACTTTGCTTACTTCCTAAACATGGGTTTATCTGTTTTGATATGGGAGTTGTAGTTTTCAATCGGAGTGTTAAAATTGTCAGCCCATGTCGAGTATATATCTTTACAACGTGGGGTTTAAGGTAATATAAGTATGTGTCGATGTTGTTGTATAGCAATTGTAATTAACTTTTGACTTGTTACCAGGTTTGACCACTGATTCTCTGTTCTTATTTATCTCGTGATTCACGCATGATATATTGCGCAACAGGATTATCGTCCTCGTTCTCGATGTCATTTAGACTATCCTTGTATTTCCAACCAAGCAAATTCATATTTTGGGGACTCGGTCCCTTTTATTTAACAGTTTTAATTAACAAAACACATCACAAATACAAGGCCTTTATTTCACACAACTTATTTAGAACTACAATTCCCAGGGTGTGCGTGTTGTGTAGGGGTAGCGCCCGTGTTTTTGGCGCATGCGCAAAACATAAGTAATAGGATCGAAGTTGGCCATAACAACGGCTGTTAACATGGTAGGTTAAAATAAAAAATAAAAATAGACAAACACACCGTTTTCAACCCAGTAAAACCAATCTTATGATCGTATTGTATAATCGTGCACACGCAAACATCCGGGGTCGCGGTGTCCTCGGAGTGTCGCATAGTGAGAGTGATGGCCCGTATACTATACTAAATATAAGATAAATAGAGAGGCAGCTGGTATGTCGAGCGATTGGACACCCGCACTCTGTGCACGTACCTTTCCCTTTTAGGCATGTTGCATAGTCTAAGTTTGGTTGAGCGGGACAGTTGCTGTCAAATACACACACACACACACACACACACACACACACACACACACACACACACACGCCACATGGTTCGGAAAGTGGGTCGCTGGTTAGATCATCGGGTTGGTGGTCAGGTCGGTTTGCTAATCTCCCCGATAGCCATCTAACAGCTAGCTCACATACTTAATGTAAACAAAGGTGACGTGCTGTGCATGTTGTGCCTCTCTCTACATAAAACTACAGGTGTCCTCGCGTGACTGCACGTAGCGTGACTTCGAATAGTACCCGATCTATTAACCCCATCACCATGACAACAAGTCTATATGTAGCATATTTATAAATGTAAATATTATATAACTGTTTATGTGTCATCATTACCACCTATTTCACGGTGCCATGTGACTGATGTATATGTATTCATTAATGTATGCATGGTGTAACGTTGTTAACACAGGGTGGTTGTGATTTATTGCAGAATAAGCTTAAGTCCTGGCAGAAGGAGAAGGTGGGGCAGTTCATGTGCTTCTCGCAGGCAGGTGAGAGCACGGCCCTGTTCTGTCTGGCGCAGAACGACTGGAAGCTGGAGGCGGCCACCGACAACTTCTTCCAACACCCTGAGCTGTACTGCAGAGACCCCATGAAAACCACCGCAGACCGCAAAAAGCTGGACCAGCTCTACAACCGATATAAAGGCAAGTAGTAGTCGCAATATATTCTTCTAATGTGATATCATGACCTATTGTCGGTCTTTTATCACATGTTCTGCTCTTCTATCCAGAACTCCACCGGGTCAGGTCAATGTGAGACATATACCTTAATGAATGACCCTAGAGTGCGTCCTTGTGTCTTGGATGCTGTAGGACAATTCTTCTCATTGCCAAGTTGGACTACAAGACTATATATGTCTTTAATGTTAAAGGAGCCTTATTTTAATGTAATTGGATGACATTATAGGCATCTACCCATTAGTGACATGACATCACAAGTGTGAGTGTTGAACCAGATGTATGATGGATGGATCAGCCCGACCTATTAGTACAGTTTGGGGCAGGGCGGTTCGGTGATCTATTCATCGTACATCTGGGACCCCAGGCCACTTATGATGTCATCCTCAGTGGATAAAAAGCCTCAGAGTGGATGGTGAAACATTGTTCCTTTTAATAATAGACATTAAAGATGAACATTCATTACAACAACAAAGGCTATTGTTGCGTGTTGCAGACCCTCAGGATGAGGGCAAGATCGGCGTGGACGGGATCCAGCAGTTCTGTGACGACCTGATGCTGGATCCGGCCAGCGTTAGTGTTCTGGTCGTCGCGTGGAAGTTCAGAGCTGCAACCCAGTGCGAGTTCAGTCGCAAAGAGTTCCTCGAGGGCATGGCAGAACTCGGGTGAGCAGTGGTAAACTTTGTAAACACAACCCAAGTAGTGTTGTATGGCGCTGTATTTGACCCTCAAAGTTACATTAACAGCAAGCTTGCTCGGGAATGTTACCAGCTTGATGCCTAGCTGTTTGTCTATAACAAGCTGTGTAATTAGCAATTATCCTCTATAGCTAGCTACATATGTAACCATTAAAGTTTACACCCTCACAACGTTATAATGTCACTAGCTGTGTACGTATTCTAGCCAGCGGATGCTTTAGCGTGTGTGTGGTGTGTGTGTGTGTGTGTGTGTGTGCGCGTGTGCGCAGATGTGACAGCCCTGACAAGCTGAAGGCCATCCTGCCCAGACTGGAACAGGAGCTTAAAGACACGGGGAAGTTCAAGGATATGTACCAGTTCACCTTCAACTTCGCCAAGAACCCCGGACAGAAGGGACTAGGTCAGTGTTTCCAAACCTGGCGGTCGGGACCATACCTGATATGCAGATGGAGACACGGGTGACTTGCGACTTGAGCTATAGATATTTGTTAATACATTTCTCATAGAGGTCCTGTGTATACTGACTCCCTAAAGATCCATAGCTATTCATATATGATGACTTCTTATCAATTAAAAGTGAACCAATCCCCCTACTTTGGTCATTCAGGGTCAGCACAGCCAGCTCCCCTGTAAACGACCCCTTCAATTCACTTTCAATAGGTGGACGACAGGTGTGACGCATCATCGCTTAGGTAGCCGGCTATAAGAGCACCCCATCGGCCTATCAGAGATGATGCAAGCAAAGCATGTGTTTAACCTATAGAGGGGGTCCTCTACATGCAAACCAGTGTATAGGTGCTAGTGGGGTTTTGTTCTCCTCTAATGCGGTGCGATGCAGATGGCTCACTGGGATATCGATGCTACAACCATAGTTTGGAAAGCAGATACACATTTTAAGACTTGAAAACAGGGTACTAGGTACACACTGAAATGAGATCCTGGGGGAACACAGTCCACTTGGAGGAGATACGGGGACGGACCTTCTTAAAAAGGCTTTTCCTGTGACCTTCAAAGGTTATTTGTTCATTACACAAATGGATGCTAGCCACAATTTCCATATACACTTTGATTCAAAGGGAATAATTAACAATTATTCGGTAGTGGTGAATAATTGTTTTAGTACATACTACCTTGAAAAACACGTAGTCCATATTTTGTGGCTTTTTTGGTGTTTGTTGGGATTGCGTTTTGTTGTATTTGAATATGAGTCTGTCACTGTAGCCAAACGAGAGTGTGCGCCCGCCATTTTGCGACAATCATTATCCCGAGTTTCGTAGGTGGATGATGAAGATTATCCCGAGATAGCGAACCAATCAGATTGCGCCATCTAGGGAGGTTTCTGTGTAGTATGTACTAATGTGAATTATAGTATATTCAGATACATGTCATGAAAGAGCAGGAATGGGTTAGGATATCTTGCCAGGGATATCTACAGGTAGGCTGCAGCTGTGGAGCTTCAAACCCAGAACGTTTCGGCTGGGAGTGAAACCCCCTCACCAATTTACCATTCTGCCCAGCTATTCCTACAGTTTTGTTCCGCTGTAGACATTAAACTTTATGTCCTGTTTCCTGCTGTAGACCTAGAGATGGCCGTGGCCTATTGGAACCTACTGTTGACAGAGCGTTTCAAGTTCCTAGACCTCTGGAATAGATTTCTACTGGTGAGTCCTTCTTACCAACCCAATATCCATGCTGTTGTGGTTCCACGTATGTAGTGCTTCAAACAAAGTTTTATATTAACAAGGTGTAGGGGGAGCACTTTAATACAGCGGTCATCACAGAGATGTCTCTGGATAGATAATCCAAGTATGAGAGTCCAAACAGATACTTTAAGACCGGTCATCCATATAATGGACCACCACTGTTTCTGCAAAACACCAATGACTGCATAAGAGTATTGCGTAAAGAACATAAATCCCAGACAGATGGCACCAATGATACAGCTTTTCCTTGATTTCTGTTATTGCAGACTGTTTATATTCACACCACACGTATTAAACAGTACGCTTATATATAAGAAAATGGTCAAGTGTGACAGTTTTCCTTTAAATGCTCTCTTAAAGGGTTAGAGTTCGGGTTAGGGTATCAATCCAGCACACATCTAGATGGACACGCCCACTAGTGATGTCAGAAGACCCCGATTTTCAAAACGGATTGCAAGGCCTAGTCACGCTCACCCTGGTGGTATAATATGTCCCCTTTAAAACCATGTATTCCAGTAAACGCGTGATCTGTGTTCAGGAGCATCATAAGCGGTCAATCCCTAAAGACACGTGGAACCTGCTGCTGGACTTCGGCAACATGATTGCAGACGACATGTCCAACTATGACGAGGAAGGTGAGGAGTTACTCACTTTCAGATACACCTTACCTGCCAGGAGAGATGCAAATAAATAATCAGACAAATATGATTACCAAGGGGAAATTTGGGAATGAGATCAATAACATTTACAAGGACAAAGCCAGTAACTATCTAATATGGTGGACAGGATAGATCATAAATAGATCACAAGACTTACGGTAATGGACTCTGGATTTACTATATGTCTTATCCAGACTTACCACTATGCACAGAAGATGCCCTCTTACTCATCCAATCCCTCCCCCCAAACTCACCCACTCTAACCCCACAGGTGCATGGCCAGTCCTCATCGATGACTTTGTGGAATTTGCTCGACCAATCGTGACGGGAAGCAGCCGTTAAACCTCCAGCCCTGGGTCTGGCAGACGTCTGGTGTAGTTTGGGTCACCTGTCCAGGACTTCCGTTTTCTAGTTTTTTCATGAACAGAGGATTTTATACCAGGAACTAGAAGAGTAAGAGTCTTCCCACACCTGGAAGCTGTAAAGGCTCTCTCACTTGGCCAAGAGACCTTTGCGGAGAGTTAACCTGGGACAGAACAGCAAGAGAGCCAGAGTTGGAGCTGGGATCGTTAGCAGTCTTTGAGCTAGCTTGCGCTGCTCACTAACCACAGGTTGCTCCTGCTGGACTGCTACTGCAGCTAGCCTGCTTGTTAGCCTGCAGTGATCCTCCTAGCCGAGTGGAAGTTTAACACTTATAAATGTTTGGGGGATATGGCTTCTTACATGGCCAATGTTTTGAATTAAATGTTTAATTCTGCATGTTTGCCATCGATCAGCATCGAGCACCACTGTGGATGTGGACCGATCGATACTAGAAACAGATTATTAAATTAACTGATCATATCTTCCAACAGATTATGAAGTGGACAGATCGTACTCAACAGAGTTTTCACCTCTTCACCAGCACAGTATTATACTTTTTACTACCACAGAGCTAGGGATGGCTAGTGCTTTAGAAAAGGAATATATATGTATTATATATGTATGAGAAATAAGAAAAACATTTTATGACCTTGATTAGAGAAATCAGCTTTTCAGATCTGTTTGAAACATTTATATATTTTATTTTGTGTGCGAGGCTGTACCAACTGACCGTTGCGCTGACTGATACACAAGATATTCAGGGGGGTATGATTGTTTACCCTTCATATGCCACCTCTACAAACTGCACTGATGGACACTTTTCTGTAGATAATACTGCCAGTGAAGTTCTGCCAGGGCAGCACTGCTGTTCAGTTTACATCGGCATACTACATTCAACTGGTTTGTTTAAGATTATCCCATCTATTTCTAAACTGGTTTATACATCTACATGTGTAGATGTATGAGTTGTTTTGCTTGTGGTGCAAAGGCCAACTCATTTAAGTCAAGCAACTCTTAGGCTAGGTCAAAACCTCAATGGAACATTTGACACTGAACACTCAGGTACCAGTTGTTATCTCTGGCTAAATGTGAAACCGGGAAGTGTTATATAGCAACACAATTGTTAGCCAAGCTACGCAAGTGTTAGCCCAACATTGTTTCGCCTTTGCAAGTGGCTGGGCGTGTTGTCTACTGACCTGCGGTGGATGTTGTTTACTAGCTAGCTACCATTGCACCTTTGAACTAACTGCTAGGCTAACTACCATCCACAGCAGTAGAGGCCAGCATTGAATTACCAATGAGCTACCTAACATCTCCAGCAGTAAGAGCTAGCATTGAATTTTTGCTGAACTATCATCTTCATCAGTAGGACCTAGCTCTGAATTACTGAAAAGCCAAATTGCACCTCCATCATTAGGAGCTAGCATTAATTTACTGCTAAGAGCCACTAGGAGCTAGCTAGCTTTGCTTCACCACACTAAAACAGTAAGAATGTTCTAACATTACACCGTTCAGAAATGTTATTTATATTTTAGACATCTTGTGTTTTATTCAAACAGATGGAAAGGCGTCTTTTGACCTTGTGTCTGGTGTGTTTCAAGTAACATTTGAATGCTATTTAAATGTAATATTTAAATAACAATAAATAAACAATGTGTTCTTGGATCTGAAACATCTACGGTGTTCAGCACCTTTCCTATGGAAAACAGCATCTAAAGACACACACAATGCTATCACCTGGCAACACTGAGACAATAAAAAACAGCCAATCCAATGAGCTATTTGAACACAGCTGGCCCTATTGGCCGACTATATTCTCTAAAGATGATGTCTGGGGTTCAATCATGTGAATGTCAGTTCAACTTCTAGTATTCATACAGTATTAATTATCATACGGTATATTACCAGTTTACGGTACAACATTTTCAAAAGTCTAAAGGTTTGTTTGGTTTATCAAATGTTTTTTTCACTGATGAATGGAAAAACGTTAAAATATATTGGTGGTATATTGTGTGTGTGGCTATGGAGGATGGTGAAATTATGGTTTGTCAATAAAGCATGTGGGTTTTTAGCATGGTGTGAGGCTTGCTTTGTGCCAACATACTTCAATTGTGCCCTTGTTTTAAGAAACAAATTGATGTGACATTAAACTGAATTGGCAATTGTGTGTGCGTGCGTGCATGTGTGTTTTTCTAGACTGATTTCATTTCCTCTGAGTGACAAGGTTTTAGGGTCACATCCCTTGACCCAGTTAAAGGGACAATATTTTACAACCAGGCGTAAGTCAATAGCCATTACAAACTATTTCAAAATGATTCTAAGCAGTGTGAAACAAAACGCAGTATGTCTAACTGGATGTAAACTGGGGCTACCAGTCGGTAAAGTCCACTGGGTAAAACCGGGTTCTAGTTGTATAGAACATGTAATAATGGAAGGATACAATAAAACTTGCCTAGTTCATGTACAACAGTGTCGACATTATCCTTGAATCACAAAATAAATACAAGAAAGCGTGGGAAGAGAAAGAAAAAAACAACGGACCAAAGGCACAGAAACTGGCACTTGGAAAAAAATGACTGCAGGTGAGCATAATTAGACATCAATACAGGACACCCACATTTCACCAACGAAGCAAATCATAAATAGTGCTGATTGCACTGTAAACAAGGACTACATTAAATATTTTTGCTTATTAATTCGAATAGAGCAAATTGAGAAAGCTATGTAGATAGAGGTGACGATCAGAAGATTGAGATGAAAGAGGGGGTCGATAAGATTGAAAAGTGTCAGAAGATAAAGACAGTAATGGCAATAGAAAAATATCTTAAGGAGAAGAAATATCAGATGGGGATTGATGAGAGTAGATTAACAAGACAAGGTAAAATCCGACAGAAATAGAAGAAAATAAATACTATATATAGTGAGGGTGGAGGACATTAAAAAGATATAGATAATCTAAAGAGACTCAGTAAAGACACAGCAGAATTATGCATGAAGCCATGGCCCTCCCCATGGGGACTGAGGGTGTCAACAAGTTACAAGGCCAGCTGCCAGTCTGGCTGCCCAGCCATGAAGCCCATTACCCTTATATCCTCACATTTCCTCCACCACTCAGTCAACCTAAGCCCTAGTTAACCCCCCATCCATCCACCAGTCCCAGGTTCACCCCTCAGTCAACCTCTGCCTCTAGTTCCCCCCCATCCACCAGTCCCAGGTTCAGCCCTCAATCCACCCAGCTCTCTGGTCGACCCCTCAGTCCACCCGCTCCCAGGTACACCGCTCCATCCGACCTGCCCCAGGGTCACCCCTCCATCCACCTTGCCCCAGGTTTACCCCTTAATCCACCCATCATCTAGTTCACCTTCCAAACCTCACTAGCAAACTCCATCCTGGCTAATGCCAGCCCCCCCCACCGACCCCAGCCCGTCCAGCCAACTGTCGGTTCGTGCAGCCTCACAACCCCAAGCACTAGTCAGAACACTGTCGGACCCCCAGCTCGGGCAGCTTGCTGAGCCATGAGGGATTGCCTTTTTAGGAGACGACTCAACTCAGCTGGATCCCGTGACATCCCCCTAACACAAAGGACCTACAGCTGATAAAGACCCCCGTGTTTGTGTGTGTGTGTGTGTGTGTGTGTGTGTGTGTGTGTGTGTGTGTGTGTGTGTGTGTGTGTGTGTGTGTGTGTGTGTGTGTGTGTGTGTGTGTGTGTGTGTGTGTGTGTGTGTGTGTGTGTGTGTGTGTGTGTGTATGTGTGCATGCCAGGAGCCTGAGGACATATGTTTGTACTAGTTAACAGTAGAGCCCTGGAAGAGAGCCCTGCAGTAGCTAGGACACACATCAACCGCCGGCTCCCAGACCAGAGTTCAGAGTTCATTCAAGCTGACTGCCTTGCTGGCTGTGGTCATTTTTGCGGTTCTGTGTGTGGTCCCTCCTGACCTGTTAGGACAACGCTAACAGACGGTGGATTAAGACGTTTTTTTCACCGGTGGCGCAGTTCGGTTTTCTGAGCAGGAAGTCACCAGTTGGATCCCAGGTTAGGTAGGGTCAGGCTAGGGCGACGTTCGGGTCAGGGTTTGGGCAAGGACACCAGGCAAGCCGTCATGATGGAGAAGTTCCAGGCAGGCATGGTTTTGGGGGCTACGGGGGACGCCCTGGGCTGGAGGAAGGGCCGTTGGGGGGGCTGCACCTCCGGGAGACAGATCCAGGAGGAGTTGGTGTCCCTGGGAGGTCTAGGGGCCCTCAACCTGGACCCTGAACTCTGGCCTCTGGGGGACAGTGCCCTGATGCATATGACCACCGCACAGGCCCTCATCACAGGTAGGATGTAGGGGGGATAGATCGATGGATTTATGCATAGATGGTGGGACTGAGGGATGGATGGATGGATTAATGGTGGAAGGGAGAGATCAATGAATGGATGTAAAATACTGCATTTTTAGAAACACAATAATACATATTCTTATCTATTTTGTCTATCATTCAAAACTGAATACATCATATACCAACTGTTTTGCACATACAGTGAGTAACATTTTCCAGGGTGGAATTGTTTCCATCTTCCAAGCAGGCTGCCAAATACGACTCAGATACTCTGAATAAATACAGAGTCATAAATAGAGAGCTGGTTATATCAGCTGTTATAACCTTTTGACCTGTAGAATTAATGCAACCCCTAACTTCCCAATGCCAGCCAATGCCAAAGGAAACTTCTCCATGAATCGGTGCCACCCAGTAGATCTAGCCACCGACGACCGAGGTGTCTGAAATAGACTCCTCTGGAACAATCAGAGGACAGCCGTGGTCTGATCCTGGATCAGATGTGACTCCAGACGGCTGGGGTCAAACCTGATCCCGGGTGACCTGAGTGATCCAGGGTGACAGCTTTCACAATGAAACCATTCAGGAACCCACATACACACACACACAAACATAGAATATTAAAACCTTGAAGGCAAGCGCATATATATTCACACACACACATTTGATAGTTTACACATAGTTACTTGCACACACTACCACAACCAAGAAAAATCTGTATGCTGGTTCATGATATAAAATGATAAAATAAGGCTTAAAGCGATAAGCCCCACCATCACTGCAACTCATAACAGTCACATAACAGCACAGAACTCTCTCTGTCTCTGTCTCTTCTCGTCTCTGTCTCTCTCTCTCTCTCTCTCTCTCTCTCTCTCTCTCTCTCTCTCTCTCTCTCTCTCTCTCTCTCTCTCTCTCTCTCTCTCTCTCTCTCTCTCTCTCTCTCTCTCTCTCTCTCTCTCTCTCTCTCTCTCTCTCTCTCTCTCTCTAATTTCCTTATCCCCTCCATCTCATTCTGTTTCTCTTCTGAAACACAATACGGGTAAATTGGAAGTGACGCATCTTTGTCAACATGCTCACAAAGAAACACACACACATACACACAGTGTGTGTTTGTGGGGAAACCACTCCTAGCTCTAACGGCATGAAGCTCCTAATCTGGCTCACTTGGCTAAAATTAACCCTCACCATCTCGCACACATACCAGCCACAAATGAAGCACGGAGAGCATGCCACTGTCTGTGCGTGCGTGTCTGTTTTAAAGGTTATAGATGATGCATAAAAAAAAAAGATTTTTATCTTAAACAGCCAGATAAAGTCACTTCCCTCTCTGCTCCATCCCTCCCTATATTTCTCCACCATTGAGAAGTGTTAGATTGCATGAACCTTTGGACGATCCAGACCAATCAGGGAACTGTTCGGAAATGATCCAGGAGCAATCTCATATTTTATTTGGCTCATTCAGAGGCCGGCAGAGTCAACTCAAAACCGATATTCTCTCTCACGCAAATTTCACTCACTTATAGATGGCCATTTCTTACAAACTTCACTCAAACAATAGCTCTTCAATCAAACCTACAGTAGGCCTACATTTAAAGATAGATTATAAAATAAATGAAGGTCAAGTAAGAAAATCAAAAATCGAAAGTGTAACGCTGGGGCAAACAGGTGTTGGACTCAAAAGTACGACTCGTGACGACAGGCAGGTTGAATCAGAAAGAGTTGTCTTTACTGGAGGCAATGGTTCGGTTTCATGGGGAGGCAGTAGCAGTCAGGGCAAAGGTACGTGAGGCGAAAGAGGAGCCAAGGAGTCGAGGAGTCGAGATGCGGTCCAGAGGCTACTCAATAGATCACTGGGAAGTTAACGCTAGACACGGAGGTACTAAGATGAACTGGTATAGAAGGTGGGAAACACACTGACTCACTCGATACACTAGGAGGGAAAAAGAAATGAGGAACAGGTGAAAATAACGTGAAAATCAGAGGCGGGAAACAGAGGGGAGTGACGTGTCTGGAACGGGAGGAAAAGCGAGTAATACAGTCACACATGAAAACAATGACAGAATGAAGGAAACACATACCTTAAGGAGCAAGGTGAGACGTGGAAAAAAGAAAAGGTTTGGTAGAGTGTATACATTTTTCCCTTCATGATTTTGAAAAAAAACCTGTCTTGATTAATACTGAATGTTTAACGTACTTTATAAAAAAAAAAGGCTGTCAAATGTTTACAACTCTCAATGTGGGTTGATGATATCTATATTAGCGTGCAACTGTGTGGATATCTACAGACTACTGGTGCCTGGAAGACCTGTACCGGGAGCTGGTGCGTGTTTATGTGGCAGCCTCAGGGGTCCTGCAGGGCCGGGCCCCGGACCCCTCTAAAGTGGACTGCTGCTCACACCTCAAGCCAAACAACTTCCTTCTGGCCTGGCACACTCCCTTCAACGAGAAAGGCACACACACACACACAAACACACACATACACTCACACACACGTTCCGTGTCCCTGCTCTTTGTGAGCCCTTGTTATACATTTCAGAGGTCATTTCCAGGATTATTTAAACAAATAGTGAGAAACCCCTCCAATGACAAAAAAGTTAAATACTGAAGTTAACTCTTTATGGCATTAATTATTCATTCCTGACCGGTGTCTGTGTGTGCGTGCGTGTAGGGTCAGGGTCCGGTGGGGCCTCCAAAGCCATGTGTGTTGGGATGAGGTACTGGCAGGAGGAACGTCTGGGCTCTCTGGTGGAGGTCAGCCTGGAGACCGGGAGGATGACCCACAACCACCCCACAGGTACCCACTAAATGCTACACACACAACCACCACTCAGGTACCCACTAAACACTACACACAAAACCGGCACAGAGCCATTAAACACACAATCACTCCACAGGTACCCACTAAATACTACTAACACAACCACCACTCAGGTACTCACTAAACACTACACACACAACCAGCAAACATGTACCAACTAAACACACAACCAGCACTACTCACTAAACACTACACACACAACTACCCACAGGTATCCACTAAACACACAATCACCCCATGGGTACATACTAAACACTACACAAGCAAGCACCCCTAGGTACACAACCCTGACTACACACACAACGACCACACTGGTATGACAAGACTCAACTGGCCAACAGTCCTAAGTTACTCCTAACCATACACTCACACTGAGGTAACATTGCCATTACATTTGTAACAGTGTTACTAAGGAAACAATTTTGATACTACGGCAATGATGCTGTAGTAGGTAACAAAGGCCATTTCTAAGAACGCTGCTGTTTCCATGCAGGCATTGCATGGCCGTGATTATGTTGCCATTAAGGCACAGAGTTGTCACTAAGCTATCAGTTTTGCTACTATAGCGATTATTGTCAAGGTGACAATGATGGTCTGACTTCCTGTTTCAGGCTTCCTGGGCTCAATGACTACTGCCCTGTTTGCGTCGTTCGCTGTCCAGGGGCGGCCCCCCGTGACCTGGGGACGGGAGCTCATGAAGGCCATACCCAAGGCCTACGAGTACTGCAAGAGAACCATACGACACATGGCAGGTCTGCAGTAGTACTAGTACAATTATGATTGCTTATGCTAGGAGTAGTACAATAAGTAGTCAAAGGGAGTCCAGGCTGTGGTTACTGTTGTCTAGTTAAAGCTCTGTTCTGTGTGGAGGTTGTCTATAACTGGGTGTTCCTCTGCAGAGTACCAGGAGAACTGGTTCTACTTTGAAGCTAAGTGGCAGTTTTACCTGGAGGAGAGGGGGATAGAACAGGAGGGACAGGACAAACCCTTGTTTCCTGACCCCTATGACGCTGACCAAACAGACAAGGTGAGCTGCTCTCTTCTTTTCACAGGATTTTCAAGATGTTTAAAGGCAACGTAGGACATGTGACTCATAAGGTAGCCATGATCCAGGTTTTTAAAGAGTTAGTTCATGATTATCTCTCTGTCTCGTTCTAGCTGTGACCTTCTACCTGAAAGTAGTGTTAGTGTTCTTTGTCCCCTCAGATGTATAGACTGTGGAGCTCTGAAGGCCGTGCAGGAAGGAGGGGTCACGACGCGCCTATGATAGCCTATGATGCGCTGCTGGCAGCAGGGAGCAACTGGACCGAACTCTGCAGACGAGCCATGTTCCACGGAGGTCCTGACCTTCACATTTACATTTTGATTAATTCACTTCAATGAATACAACGAAAAACTTTTAAAGACTACATCCAGTGAATAAAATTAACATCCGAGATGAAATTGTGGTCCAACTTTGACAGAGATAGTAGCAAATAGCATTTAAAATTCAACACTGGAGAGCACAAAAAGTTACAAAACACGTATGTTGAAGGAGAGAACTTCTGTTTAAGTCGATGATTGGCAATGAACAAGGTGCCTTGCAACAATTCCACCTCTGGTATTTCACCAGCAGAACTTGTGGTCAAATCACTTACCCAACTCGACTAACATGTGCTTCCTGTGTCTCCAGGGGAGAGTGATGTAACGGGCCTGATAGCAGGCTGTCTCTACGGCCTCATGTATGGGCTTTCCCAGGTTCCTGCCGGCCTCGTCAAGGATCTGGACAAGCGGCAGCAGCTGGAAGACATCGGAGCCGCGCTGTTCAAAGCCGCGTCCGCGGAAAAGTGCTCAGACAAGTAAAAACCTTCTCAACACCGAGCCCTAGTGGCCACTCTAGGAGCTGCAGAAGTCTGAACTGTGTGGTAACATCCCACTTTAATCCTAATTCACTCCCCTTTCCCCCTTCAAACCTCCGAAATAGATTAATTTAATCAGCTCAAGATTACCATGAATTGAGGAATCTTGAGTGTCCATGGTTATCAACTTGACATGCATGGAAGAGGAGATAAATTCAACTTCATAATCACCAGATGGAAAATTCTTGGAAAGGAAGATTCTCTTTAAATGATTGATGCATCCGAGTGACTCTTAAAACAAACCAAGGATATGAGAATTGTTTCCCTCTATCTATTTGTTGTTGTCCAATCCCATGTTTCTCCTTTGACCTTGATTATGTATAAAATCCTGCAGGTGCTATCCCAATATGATTGGTTGAAAGAAACCTCTCCTCTCTAATCAAAGATGAACTCCTTCTGACCAGCCTCTAAATAACTGGGATTAATATTCTAAATGTAGTGAAGTACAGTATTGATGTATTTCATGAGCATGAAACACCTTTTATTTTCTTTCCCCGTTAAAATCTTTTTAACGTATTAATCTCTTATGTAGAAATGTATTTAGTTGAATATTTGGTGCTCTAGGTCTTTCAACTTGCAGATTCAGACTTCAGACTTGCATCTATAATGTTAAGCTGGTTTAAGTTTGAGTTCCCTTCTGGATAGCCTCAACTGACTGATGTGTAATTGAATGAATTTGATGTTTTAAGTTTATTTTAAATCATACTAGTTATTTTACTGTGTTCTGTAGCTCATAACCATTATGATTAAAAAGGAGATACTATAAATCACACTTGAAGTCCTGGACTCATTATGATTTACTGATAAGAATATATATATAAGGATGCTGATATACTTTATATTCATACCTTGTCCAATTACCCTTGTAACCAATAATCAATAACCAATAACTCCAATAACCTCTGCAACACCAGAATACTAAAAAGCCTAAAAAACTTCACCTCCTCTTTTCTCCTGACAAACTAAAGGTTCTCTTAGGAGCATGCAGCAACCAAAGATCTATTGGCCGTAAGTGATCCTTTAATAATAAATTTACCTCCCACCTCCCACTTGCCGTCCACCTCTGGAAGCATATTGGTTCAGCATAGCAGCAGTAATTCCAGTAGGTTGGGGCAATTGAGCCTTCTCTTATGTTCTCAACAGGCCTCAGTCCAAGGACCGAAGCATAAGCATCAATACAAATTTGCTGAGGAAGATGATCAGAGAACGCACCTGCAAGCCTGAGGTTCGAGATGTCTTGGAGAGTCTCCTCCACTATCTAACGCAGGAGGTCCACACTCTGGCAAGGAGAGAGGTTGACATAAACCAAGGTTCAATGCTAACAAGTGCAGCAAACAGGAGAGGGACAGTAAAGATGTCTGAATCTCTGGTGAAGCACACTCCTGCTGAGACCCTGGTTGAATCAAAAAAGCAAAGCCAAGGTGAGAGTGACACCACCTGGGCTCAAAGTCCCAAACTGCAGGTCTTCATGGGTCCAACTGATGTGAGAGCAGGCGGCCGGAGTGCAGGGGAACCAAAACAGCGGCGACTCACCGCATTCCAGCTCCTCCAGGCCAAATTCATGAGAACCACATCCAAACAAGTAGCCAGCCACCAGCGGCAGGTTGGGGCTCTACATTGTGATCTGAGAGGGAGAGGAGCTTGCGAGACCCAGGAAAGACACACAGCTGTTTTTGGTTCCGAGACAAACCAGCCAAAACAAAAACAATGCAAGAAGAAAGGGAGCAATGTGAAGGACATGGTGGCAAGGTTTGCCAGGGCTGAGGAGAAGGAAAAGGGTGTGAATGTACAGGGGAAGTTGCCAAATAAGGCCAGACTGATCCATAAGGGATCCCTCCTGTCGTCCCTGATGGAGAGGTTAGAAGCCGTATCAATTATGCAGAGAAAGGGTGACTTGATGTCTCCTCTAGATAAATCTCCCCGAGGTGTAGGGAGGGGGACTGGTTGTGTAAGAGACAATGTGAGTCGTCTTGAAAAAGGACAACAACCCAACTGTGAAGAACGAGAAGGAGGACTGAAACATTGGCCAACTGCTGGGGAAAAGATCCAATACATTCTACCCAAGGCACACAAGCAGGAAGAGAAGACAGAGGGGCCGGGAGCGATGTTAACACAACAGAACTCTGCACAGAGAGAACTGAATAATTCCAAACCTACGCAACCCAAAAACGTTTGCCCCGATCAAAAAGTCAAAAGCCATTTCTCCAAAGGAAGTGAAACTGGAAAGCTGTCAAACTCAAAACCAGAAGATAAGATGGATCTAGAGATCAATCAAAATGGAGTTGAGGAACTGTGCAGTAAGACTGGTGATGGTGACATTGAACAAGGTAGTCTGACACCAAACTGTTTGTTGTCCTCTCTTATTGAGGGTTCCCTCCTAGAAACACTGGAGCTTGCTCCCCAAGAGCAGGCCTCGCTGGGATGCTACAGTGTGGTTCCTCTCTCTATTCCTCCAGTGTGTAGCTTGGCACGCTCAAAGCCCTCTCCTCAACCATACTCTGGCAGAACCGAGCCTGCAGCTGCCTATTTCTCACTCAAACCACACCCGGAGGCCTTCACCTCCCTGACCAAAGAATGTTATTCTGGTGTGCCCCTGCGGTCTTCTCACAGCAGGGAAACCCCACAGGAGCCGACTGAAGATGAAGACGAGAAGCTGAGGTGTTGTACCTCAAACGACAGGTCATTAAACCTGAAAATTCCAATGCAGGCTGAACAAAGGTTGCAGAAGTACCTCATTCCACGAGCTATTGATCTAGAAGGGGAACCAGGTGCTAAAGCTACAGATAGCTCCTCACTTAAGCCAGCATCATTCCCTGTTGAGATATGTCCTGTGGTTGATGCTTCAACCACTTGTTTTGGGTCTGGTATCACATCTGGACTTGGATTACCAGAGCATCTCCATCTTAGTCCTCATTCACAAGGGGCTACGATCTCACAGCTCACCAGAAGCGAGAGGGAGGTAGACAGTGAACTGGAGAAAGAGCAGAAAAAATATTTGGAGGGAGGGATAGAGAGGGACCTTGAGGAAGGGGAGAGAGAAAAAGAGATTGAACTGGAGAGAGTGGCGAGAGACATAAAGATTAAAAGGAAAAGAGTGGAGAGTGAACTCGATATAAGGGCGAGGGATATAGCGAATGACCTGGAGAGGGTGGAGAGAGGCCAAGAGAATCAATTGGATAGAGGGGAAAGAGCGATGGGGAGTGAACTGGAGAGAAGGGAGAGAGATATAGTCAACAAACTGAAGAAAGGGGAGAGAGATCTAGAGTATCAATTGGAGAGAGGGGAGAGAGCGATGGGGGGTGTACTGGAGAGAACGGAGAGATCCATAGATATAGAACTCGAGAGAGGGGATATAGGCCTTGAGAATCAATCTGAGAGAGGGGAAAAAGAGATGGAGAGTGAACTGGATATAAAGGCGAAATACATAGACAATGAACTGAGGAGAAAGATCGAGAGTCAAATTCAGAGAGGGGAGAGAGACATAAAGAATACATTGAAGAGGGGGGAGAGTGAGATGGGGAGCGAACTGGAGAGGGCAAAGAGAGAGACAATAGACAATAAACTTGAGGGGGAGAAAAAGATTGGACTGGAGGGAGGGGAGACAGTCTCAGACAATGAACTGGAGAGAGAAAAGATAGAAAAGGGAGTTCGAGAGAAACTGATACGAGAAATGACCAGCGAAACAGACTGGAGCCGTTTAGAACTTCCCATTTCCTGTACATTAGGACTCACCAATCACAGCAATGCTGGGACAGGACTTGCCAATCACAGCCATGCTGGGCAAGTACTAGCCAATCACAGCCATGCTGGACCAGGACCAGCCAATCACAGCCATGCTGGACCAGAGAGCACACATCATATTCAGAAGTACAGGACCATCAACTACGCAGATCCTTCGGCCCAGCTCATATTCAAACCCAAAGTCATCCGCTTCACAGATACCTTCACCTTCTAGTCACAAACAATGTATATTCTTATATATATTTAGATTATATATTTTAGCAATTTTTTCTATATGTGTATTTATATCCTGAATAAATGAGGACACACACCAAGAGGAATCCCTTGTTCTTTATACTTTGACAAATACATTTCTGATTCTGCCTTCCAATGTCAAATAAAACCTACATAATAGTCAAATACCTGTTCAGTAAAGGCCTCGGGGCATGCCATAAGGACATAGTCGGTAAATGCCTTTGACTCCAAGTGTTCTTAAAGATATTTTATGTAAACATTGTTTGAATAGGTGACGTGCAGTATCCAATAGCAACCTTCAAATGACCTTGCAGGTAAGAACATCAAACAGGTGTTGAGCTGTTTGTGTAGTGACTTCGCATTCTTCACCTTCCATTATCACAAGGTTCATGTACTGGGAGTAATGTACTGGGAGTAAATAAATATAAATGTGTATAAAAACATGTTTTTTTAACAGCAGAGTATCAACCCCAAAGCACTCAGAACTTTAAGTCCAAATAACTATTTTTGAAGGAACTTAAAAGTTTATTTAGTCAATTGTGTTTTGCGTTTGTACCGCAAAGCGGTCTAATCAACTGCAAAGATTTGGCAAATGATCAAGGCTCAGGGTTGCCAGTTTTTGGTACCTGGCTGAAGTGAGATGGTGATGCCATGGGTTTATTCACGCGTACGTGCACTTTTGGACGTCAGTGCATTTAACCACGCGTACGGGCTCTTAATCACGTGCGCATGTTTGGACTCAATTCACAATCAGTGTTTTAAAAGGTATACAGCTTCCACATATTGTGGGAGTGGGAGCTTGGGTCTAAGATTTGCTGCATTAAAGCTGCAGTAACTCATTTCTTCATACAATCAATCAGTTGTATGAAGAAAACATTGCAGAACGTACAGGCTGTTGTGAATTATAAATATAAATCATCGATTAAATAAAAATTACTATTCAAGTAATTATGTCAAAATGGTACATCAGAATAAGTACTACAACAAGTAACAGTTTTTGTTAGATTTAATGGTTAGTAGTTAGGGTTAAATTGTTATGCTGCATTAAGGTTTGGGTTAGTAAATGTGTTGGCTAAGGTTAAGTTACGCAGAAGTGTGGAGAAGTAGATTCACAAAAAGATAATTTCTTACATCTTGTGCCACAAGAATAATGGCACTGTATTTGCCTATAGTTTTGGTCTCCATTTTGTTTATGACCTCAGTACTGAGAAGTAAGCAGGGATACTCTTTACAGTTTAAAACATGCACAAATCCCTCATTAACTGGTCTATGTCAACTAAAGTGTTTTGCTTTTGCATCGAAGCGATGTAACCAAAACAAATGTATGCAAATGTAAACATCCACAAAGAAAGTGTTTTTCACAGGCATGCTTATACATTTTGTACTTGCCCTTTATTTATGGCGAAGCACTGAAAATAGTTGTTTTCCAAAAATAATCAAAACAATTTTCAGAACAACATTCAGTAACCTGAATGAACTATACTGACAGTCTGTCCATTAAAACCCATTCATGTGGAGCAGTTCAGTAAAGAACCGCTTACCCAATGGATATTAATGCATCCTGCTCCATGAATGAATGAATGAATGAATGAATGAATGAATGAATGAATGAATGAATTCATGTGGGTGCTGGACCGTTACTGAGATGTTTTCATATACATATGAATGTGAGTAAGGGCCGCCGGACTGCGGGTATAAGGGTTAAGTTAAGTTAGGTTAAGGTTAAGTTACACAGTTGTGGGAGGGGCCCAAGGCAGTGCTTCAGAATTGTTGCCCCCCGTACAAAATTAAGCCCAGGGGGCTGGTAGGGCGAATTCTGGGGAGGGCCATCAGTAGTCCTCCTCTTGTATACAGGGCCCAGAATTTAGTGCTACGGCGTAGGCCTAAGCTCTTTTTTACAAAACTGCTCAACATGTTTCTTTTCCACAGGAACTTTCAAATCCAAAAAAAGGACACTAGTCCTTTAAATGCCATCACCAATGTTGTAGATGAATATCAACGACCGAACGATGTAGCACCTATAACGTGTTCATTGTTCATAGTCGATATACGAAAATAAAGTAGGCCTACATCCAGGATCTGGGAGTCTCCATGCTACGTCAATCAAATGGGGCGTGGTTACTTAAAGCCTGAAGTAAGTGAGATTGACGTGTCCCAGTCATCGGGTTTGTCGCGTGTGAAACGAGGGTCCAAATCTTTCGGTGGAACGCAATGCATAGCAGCGCTTCAGACTCAATTTGGAGTGTAGTTACCCTCTCCGTCCAGTTTGTTGCATTGGTGTCTAATAGTACGGAGGGTTTGTAGTGGTGGGCGGGTTCTGGTTGCAGGTGAATCCGTGTCGTTTCCGCCCACCGCTCTTCCTGAACACAGTCTCTCATCGGTGGTTAAATCCCCAGCTCACACAGTAGCGCTTAAAAATACCTGCAAACAAGGGCGGTTGGACTGGTATCGGACGGGCGCGTTTATCCAAGGACAACAAGAACCCCCTGCGTTGGTTGAGCCACATAGTGTCGGAGCCCGCATGGACAAACTAACAACAACTTCTGCAACCTCCTGCCTAGAGCTCTGAATTGGGGGGGGGGGGGGGGGTGCTCTTCAGGATTAATAGGCTGACTGTAGGAGAATAAAACACGTCAATGGAACGTATTTTCCAGACCAAGGCTGTGTAAAGAAAAGAGATGGACCGCCGGAGGAATATTCCAGTTTCGGACGGGACCCGCTCGTCGCGGCGAGTCGGTTCCCCCGACCACCGCGGCGCCAAAGACCGCATCGAGAGGTGAGCATCATGCTACAGTTTATATTATATGTTAGATATTTATTTATTTGGATCTGAACTAAGGTGTATTTATGTAAATGTTGGTATGTGGTTATTCACTAAACTGCTCATCATGAAGGAGTTTTCATGGACAGATGAGTTACCTGCGTCATTCGGGTTGAGTTGTTTTGGAATTGGAGCAGTGTTTTATACTTTTTCAGTAAACTAAACTCTTTTCAGTGTTCGCCAAGTTGTGATCAATTTATGTCAGGTAGGCCTACAACATCTAAATCTATCTACTACCAACATCAGCCTGACATAGTAGGCCAACTAGATTTCTTTAAAGAAAGACTTTCTTTGTGGATGTTTTTCCATATAAACTTACATTTGCATATACTTGCTTTGGTTAGATCCCAAATTTGCGTTTCAATGGAAAAGGAAAAAACTAAATTTAGTTAAGTTGACAGACTAGTTCTTAGATATAGAGTAGGCCTACTGAGGGGAAAGTGCTCCCCATCAGCCTCTTTCCCCTTCAGTAGTTTAGATTATCGTGTTACGTAAGAGCTTCAAGACCAATCCATAGACTGAACCAATCCCTTGTTCCATGACCTCTGCATCTCCAGAAAGAAAGTCATCATAAACAAAGTGGAGACGGAAACAAAGAAAATACTGTGCCATTATTCATTTTGAGCTGTGTTAGAGTTCAATTGAAGTAGTTAGATAGGCCTAAGCCTTTATTTTGTGAAGGAGTAAATAATTGCTCTGTTCATTATTAATCCCGTTAGACTACCTGTTGTTATGTGACACCTTTCATGAAAGCGTAGCTTTATGATGGCTGTTTGAGGAAGTAAAGGAGTAGATTTCTATCGATGTGTTAAATCTTTATATTGTCAGGTGGTTAGTCTCAGTGAGATTCAACATCTCTTTTACAATAGAGACCTGGTGGGATAGAGCTGACAGACTGTTACCTGCACCTCACGTCAGGGTGCTCAACGGCTCGCCGCATCGACTCGCTCCATTTCCACGGGGCATCTACGGGCGCTAATTGAACCGTATAACTCAGTTTTAACTCTACAGGGTGGACCCGTACGGCTTTGAGCGATCTGAGGACTTTGACTTTGGGTCGTATGAGCAACTGATGTCAGAGTACATGGTCGTCCTCACCAGACGTTCCATCAAGTGGTCCAAACTCCTGAAGGGGAAGAAAAAGGTGGACAAGAATGTTAAATGTAAGTGTGTGTGTGTGTGTGTGTGTGTGTGTGTGTGTGTGTGTGTGTGTGTGTGTGTGTGTGTGTGTGTGTGTGTGTGTGTGTGTGTGTGTGTGTGTGTGTGTTCTGGTCATATCATGCTTATCTGTTAAGAAAGAGGGCCACATTCTGGTCAAAATTAATCTGCAACAAAGAAACTTTCGTGTGAGCTCAACCCTTGGCTGTGCTGCCGTGTGTTTTTTAATCTCTCGCCCGCTCAGTTAAACCACCGCTAGTCCCAATCACTTAGTCACCGCTTGCAATTGAGTAACAAGCAGCAGGCAACTTACTCAAACCAAGCATCAGTCAAAAAGATGAGGGCTAGGGAGGAAATTGACTCAGGTTTACTCAGAAAGCCACGTCAAAATCATCTCTGTGCAAACGTATAATTGGACCAGTCTATAGAGCGGCTGTAATGTATAATGTAAGTTCGATTCCCATCAGCCACGTTCTGTGGAGCCACATTCATATGAAAAACAATGACTGACACCAGCAGGCCTGTTTCTTTGCAGATCACAATATAAATCGTTTCGGCACTCGGTGTGCACAAATCAGTGTGCCGATTCCCGTCACCACAAACCTCTGTTAACAGCGCTTGCATGTGTGTCCGCGCGTTCCCCGCTAGTGAAGCGCTATGTCCGGAAGGGCGTTCCCAACGAGCACCGTGCCCTGGTTTGGATGTCTGCCAGTGGCGCCCAGGAGCAGCTCGACAGGAACGCTGGCTACTACCAGTCTGTGCTGGGAGCCCAGCATGACCCCAAACTGGTCGACAGCATCCGCACAGGTGAGGCCCAGCTCACCTGTCTGTACAGCTGCAGACAGATGTACCTATGTAGAGTCAACACTTCATAAAGCAGGAATCTATGTGGCTGCAAACAGGGACACGAAAACAAAATGGTTTCACTTTTTGGTCCATGACTCCAATTGTTGTGACCCCCAAACTTTTGATGTAATGCCAAACACAAGACATTTAGTTAAATATCTATCGCTTATAAGTGAGCACCCCATATGCATTCAGGTGACCCTGACCCAAAGGTTAGGAAACACTGTTTATCCATCATCTCTCCTTCATCTAGCCCTGCAGATATTGCTGAGTTTTTCAAAAAATATAGTGTGTGTGTGTGTGTGTGTGTGTGTGTGTGTGTGTGTGTGTGTGTGTGTGTGTGTGTGTGTGTGTGTGTGTGTGTGTGTGTGTGTGTGTGTGTGTGTGTGTGTGTGTGTGTGTGTGTGTGTGTGTGTGCTCCCTCTCTTCATGGTCCAGACCTGAACAGAACCTTCCCAGAAAATGTCCTATTCCGCAAGTCATCCAGCACGTGTCTCCAGAAGGAGCTTTACAATGTGCTGGTGGCCTACGGACAGCACAACCCCACCGTGGGCTACTGCCAGGTACCCCCATCCCTCTACACTCAACACACACATACCCCCCCACACACACTTTCTCTACGATCCAACACACACCCATAACATGAGACATTATTGGGGTTTTTCCATTGGCACTTTTGGCCGCACCGCACCATACCATGCAGCGTGGATTTGCATTTCCACTTACTATTTAAATAAACTGGGCCGCACCTTTTATTATTCTTTATTATTCGTTCATTCCTGTTACTATTTTAATTACACATTTCTTTCAGATAAGTCTTGGTGTAAAGACTGGACATTGGACAATATTTCACACTATTAGATAACACGCTGATATCGATATCCAACTCAATCTTGTCCTTATATCAAGGACATTGTGTGGCACTCTGGAAGATATCTGTTAAATATTGTCCAAATGTTTGGAAACACTGTTAATCTGTCCTTCCACAGGACTCTTTACATACATGAGCTATTGAGATTAGGTAGCAAAAAGGCGAAATATTTAACACCAAACTGAATCAATCATTGCTGGTATCATTGTGTGTCGCCCTCCGTCTAAGACAAACAAACTATAAAAATTTATCTTGAACAAATGATTCAAATTTTATAGGAGGCTAGCATATAAAATTAAGTGGCCAATAAAAGCGGTTACACCATTGCAAGCCATCACCAAATCTACCCATTAGTGACATCACAGGGAGTGACCACCCAGATGTATGATGGGTAGATCAACAGTTGGTACAGTCTGCTGGTTAGGCTGGTCTACAGTTTGTACCGTCTTCCGTCTTTAAATTATTTCTGTTCAGCCTAAGTTATTTAGCTTTATGTTTTATTTACATTTTTAAAGATCGAAATTTAACTAAACTATACTAAGCTGAATAATTTGAAGGGTAGAAAATGTCTTACAACTCAAAGCAAGGTACTGAAGAAGTAATGATCTGAAACCCTGGTCATGGCAGTGGTATTTCAAAATAAACAACCATGGCAAACTTTAGGAATAATAATGGCTACTCAAGTACTAAGGAATGAATGGCTGTGGATAAATGTTTCCACAACAAAGACAACATTACTTAAAAGTAAGTCAAGTATGTGTTTTATACTGTGTGTACTACACTGTGTCTACAAAGGTTCCCCTTTTTAGGAGTTGTAAACATTCCTCCCTCACAGCCGGCTGCAAGGTGTGGTCTTATGATATTACGACGATAATAACCGGGGGTCATTGACAGTTCTGCGCTACAATTCACAGTATGTTTAAAATTATAGTGTTAGCTCAGACGTAGAGGAAGACACTTCGGGATTGTTCTAGAGAAGTTGATTAGGTGTATTTTCTGAACTTTTGAGCTTTGTCGCCTTCTTCGTTACTCTGTTAAAGCTTCTGCCTTCTGTTCTCTTCCACCTCCTACATCAAACTTTCATGTACCAGAAACTCAGTCAATAGACCTGATGACTATAAAGAGAACACTAATAAGAGCTTATAGTGGTTACATATGTAATATCAATGCAATCCAGATAAAATGGTACTTTACTTTTTTAATCCCAGATGGGCTGGTTCTTAAGATAGTTATGCAACATAAATTAACCTGACAGCTGGGCAACACGGTATTAATTTGAACAAACTCTCTACATTTCTATTATGCTTATCAAACACATAGTGTTTCTTCCCAGAGGGAAGAAACCTTGCGAAGGAACACAGAATAGGGACCAGAGTACTGAGTGGGCAGACATATAATTGAAGCATAACACAAGGCAAAACAGAGGTTATTATTAAGTTGTACTCCGGCTCTTCTTATTCCCCCATTTCTTTCTTTCTTTAGGGTATGAACTTCATCGCTGGTCTCCTCCTCATAATCACCAGGGATGAGGAGAAGTCTTTCTGGCTGATGGAAGCTCTGCTTGGTCGGATACTACCAGGTGGGCAAGGCCTGATAAATACCACAAGTCACATGTCTCTGTCATTGGAGTCACATGGTCTCTGTGTCCCATGGTCCCCTGCCTAGACCTATGTTGGCCTCTCTCTCTCTCTCTCTCTCTTATTCATCCGATTCAACTCAAAGGGCTTATTTGCATGGGAAAGGTACATCTACCTAGCCAAAGAAGTAAGAAATTCAGCTGTCCCTCATGATTTCCCCTGCCTAGTACAGTCTCTGTGTATGGTCCCTGCCTAGACTCTATGTTGGCTCTCTCTCTCTCTCTCTCTCTCTCTTATTCATCCGATTCAACTCAAAGGGCTTATTTGCATGGGAAAGGTACATCTACCTAGCCAAAGAAGTAAGAAATTCTATCTGTCCCTCCTTAATTTCACTCTTTCTTTTTTTAATACAATCTCTCTTATTAAAGTGCCATTGTGTATAGTTATTTCAAAGTGCTTTGTGGAATAAAATAATCACCTCTCGTCCAACAGGGGGCGCAAGCACTTCATGGGGATAACATCGTCCTCTTGAGTTTGTGAAGATCCAACCATTCATAATATTACTTTTCTTCTTCATGTATATACAATGGTTTAACTATTACGTTGACATACAATTATATTATTTTAATTATTAACTGGGAAAAGGGATGGACACACTGTTCCAGACTGCACTCATCCCACCATCTCTGTGTAATCCATCATTTCCCCATCCAACCTTCTGTCTTTAGTGTCCTCTAACCTCCTGTTCTTAAATGTAACATATAGCCGTGATACTACGTTCTTGAATTGCACGAGCAGTCTATGCATGGCCATGGCATTTATCATTGCTTTAGACGTACACTACTCATGCAAGTCTGCTTACTGGTATACAACAAATCGGTGTATGAACTGATCCTGGGCCATAATTATACATTTTTGGTACTTACTGGCTTGCAAAGTTAACCTACAGCATGTTTAATATATACCAACCGTGTCAGTTTTATTCCTATAGCCACTGTGCTAGATTGTGAAATAAAACTTTTTTTTTTTTGTAGCTAGCTACTTCACTTTGGATAAAAACTTGTGCTGAATATAGTCTCCCTCCGTCAGACTACTACAGTCCGTCCATGCTGGGTCTTAAAACAGACCAGGAGGTGCTCGGAGAGCTAGTGAGGGAGAGGGTCCCCGGAGTCTGGGGGGTGATGACGGAGCATGGGGTCATGTGGTCACTGGTGGTCTCGCGCTGGTTCATTTGCCTCTTCATCGATGTACTGCCAGTGGAGGTAACGCACGCACGCACGCACGCACGCACGCACGCACGCACGCACGCACGCACGCACGCACGCACGCACGCACGCACACACGCACGCATGCACACACATCCCCACAATGCATCAACTGACTAGAACCGATGAAACAAATGAAAAGTCAAGATGTTAAACCTTCTTGCAGACGGTGCTCCGGATCTGGGATTGTCTCTTCTACGAGGGTTCTAAAATCCTCTTCCGTGTTGCCTTGACGATAATCCATCAGCACCAGTCAGTGATGGAGGATGCCCGATCACTGCCAGATGTGTGCCAGAGCTTCAAACACATGACCCTCGGGCCCTTTGTGGAGGAGTGCCATCCTTTCATGCAGGTACAAGACCAGTATGCTTGGTAGGGTCAGACAGCTAGAATCTACACTGAAGGATTTTTTGAAGATAGTGCCATGTGTGACTTTTAATTGTCCGATAACCAGCGCAGATTTTACCACGTGGCTTTATGTTGATTAGACCTTTCAAAATCGACCCTATAGTAACATCTAAAGTGGGAGTGCCCGTCCAGATTTATTATGTGCTACATTAGTCCAACAGTTGGAAAAGTCCACTGGGGTATGCTGATCTACATCTGGTATGCCACTCCCAGATCTGAAGTCACTGATGGAGTGATGGACTGATGAAGGGTAGATTTTGAAACGACTTGGTATTAACATGGGTTCAGATGCTATGGGAACTCAATGATAATTATCTATATTCTCTCATAGCTTGGAGCTCCCTGGATAAATAACAAACATATCGTCGATGTGGGCCCTCACCTCACATTTGAATTGTACAATGCTTTTTTATTTTTATATTCTTTATTCAATCTTTTATTCTGTTAAAAATACTTCCATAAGTTTCATGTCCTTTATGAATTTCTCTCCGTTCACTCATTTCCCATATGTAACACTCTAAAAAACATTCCCTCCATTTCCTAGAAAATCTTCACCGAACCAGGAAGTCTGTCCATGGCAACCATCGCCAAGCTGCGGGCCACATGCCGAGCCCGCATCCTGGCAGAGGGGTCATGACCCCACCCCTATAGATACCTTTCAATCAAACTCACTACATTCCAGAGGAGACCTCTTTGGGGACCTCACTGGACCTGAAATCCTTTTGTGTTTTGGTACAACCTTCAAACACAATCTTTGCACTTTCTTTTGAATGTTTCCATTATTTCCAAGGTTGCTTATTTCGGTCTTGACTATTTCTTGAAGTTCTTTGCATTCAGCATTTGATTGTCAAAAGCACAGCTAGACTACTGACGTAGAATCGCTTTAAAGCTAAATATTTTTTGGAATATGTGGAACCTTTTTGTATACAAATAAATTATACAAGTTTTTCATACAAGTCTATTAGAAATTGGTGAACATTGATACACAATGAGATTTCAATGTGATGTTTAAAGATCAGGCTAGCCATCTGACTAGCACCTTGGCACTTCTACAGCAGCAGCAGAGTTCTGATTGGCTGAGCAAAGCAGAGCTAGGCCCGCCTCATCAGCCAAATGTTTCTACCTCCAGTGCAAATGAATACTCCTCCAAACCAACCATTTCACTCCAACGCAGCTAGACACCTGCAATGCTGTACCCTGAATGTGGAAAGAAATAATTTGGGTGAAATGTCCCAATGTAGAATCTTGAGGCGCTCCGGAGCATGACTGAACCAGCCCAATAAAAGTATGAACTCTGGTCCTCCCAAAATAAAGATACATGTGTTTTTTTTGTTTAACAAATCCGAAACAGTGGTTTTTGTTACCTAATAGATGAGACGCATCCTATTTTCGATGCAGCAATAGTCTTTATCCAATGTCTTTTTTCACTTTGAATTAATATTAATCAATCAAAAAAGTAAACCGCGGGTCTATAGTATGCCTCCCAAACACATTTTAAATGCAACATTTTTAAATCAGATAAAAGCTTTAATTGACTTCAGGAGGATGCAAAGTCTACAAAACGATTAAAAGTATTTTCTATAAAAATAACGAACACTAAACATTTCATATCAAACAGGAAGCAGTGTGGAGAACTCTGTTCCACATGTTCACCTCTCATGGTGCAGGAATAAAAGGACAGTCTGTCAATTCTCTTTCCATGGTATTTCTTGTTTGTCCAAGATATAAATGATAAACCCAGGGCAACTGTAACCAGCACGCTTATAGGAAAATACCTTGTGGCATGTACTTTGGCCACAAGGAAAGTGGATGAGCTGTTGAATTCTCGAAGATTATCTTTGCCCAGCAGTATCATATACCTAATGTCTACTTAAATAATTATTAATTAAACAAAACACCCAAACACATCCAAGCAGGAGTACAGGAGCCTCTAAACTAGAATGAATAATACAGTGTCCATAATCGGATTTCACTTCAACATCCATGAACATGGAGTAAAATTTAACATCAAATAATGAAAAAACAGCTTCACACACACGCAAACAGCGCAATGCATCCTAGATTAATTTCACTCTTTCAACAACCTTTCACTCATTCATTTTCGAACTGTCACACACACACACATGTGAGAGGGGCGTGGTCTGCCAAGTGAAATGGACATGTCTGTGACGATGGGGCATATCTCTAGGAAGGCGTGGCCTGCCGTATTTGAGGGCATGGTCCTTCAGGCCAGACGAGGCAGAGTGTCATATAAGCTGTGTGGCCTATAAGGGGAGTTTTCCATCAGGTAGCATGTGAAAGGGGCGGGTCTTTCAGGTTAGAGGGGGCCATGGACTGTCAGGTGCGGGCCGCGGGGGGCGTAGTCTAGCAGGTTAGAGGTAGGTGTGGTGTAGGTATTGGATGAGAGATGGACCTGGTCTTTCCAGTGAAGGGTGGGAGGGATCTTTCAGATGAGGGGGGGAGGTCGGTGTGTTGAGAGATGGTCTGGGCAGTCAGAGGTTGGTGTGGTCTGTCAGGTCGTAGGTGGCCACGGTCAAGCAGGTGAGAGGTTGGTGTTGTCAGTCAGGTGAGACGTGGGCGAGGTCGATCAGATGGTTTGGTATCCTGCGTTGCTCCTCTTCCTGCCGATCAGGTAGGCTATGAGGACCACAAGCACCAGACCAGACAGGGCGGCTCCCACCACAATGGGGATCAACATCTGGTCCTGGTCTATTTGGCACTCTTCCGCTGGAACCCCAGACACAAACACACAACAACAAACAGTTCCATCAAACAAGGGCCCGTTTCAATAAGCAGGTTAGGATATCTTTAAACGGAAACCACAACTCTGTGTAGAACTCAGAGAGAGTTCTTTTCCACACTGTCGGTTTCGGATAGGTTGAACCTGAAAAATGGTCAATTATTGCACTGGACTGGATCAGGGAATTCCCAAGCCATCATTGCTTTTTCAGCCCTATTACTGGATGACCCCCGAGTCTCAGCCTATTCTGTTTCTGCACACACTTTTACTAAGAGAGTCAGTATACATTTTCTCTTGAAGTTGATTTTTAAGGTAAATTACTTAATGATGAAAAATGTAACGCCTTGGTTAAAGGTTAAACCAAGTTTCTTTTTTAAGCCTTTATATGCAAATAAAAAATCCTGACCACTCTGGTACTAATACTAATAGCGACACCCATAAGAATTTAGAAATTAGTTTGATTAAAGTTAACGATCCTAACCTGAGCTGAGTCTTTAAGCACAAAATATTGACTGCAAACTGAGAATATTCTCTGCATGTAATGTGTGTGAGAAATACCAGAATTGTGTGCATTTCACAATTCCTTAACAAACTCACCCTTTTTACTCTGAACTTCCACCCTTTAAAGTATTTTGATTTTAGCGTCCTCCTCCATCCCGCTAACCCTAACAACTGGGGGGGGTGGGAGGGTGGCACGGCCACTGTTGAGAAACTCTAAACAAAATCGCCACTGCAGCCATGGTTGTCTCGGAGATAAGCCGCTGTCTGGCAGGCTAGCTCCAGGAAGGTTCCCAGCGTGAGACGCAGTGGTAGCTCAAGCTGAAGCAGTTCAGCTGTCCCGATCGGTCCCAAGTCCACATTGCTGCTTTATCGCTATACCGATCATATTGATGCTCTTCAAGATTCAGCTAGAGCATCATGAAAAAGTATTGGAGCCACCCAAACACATTACAGGGTCCCTGTTGGACCACAAGGTGTGTGATGTCACAATCTACCTTATAGTGACATCACAAGCTGGATGGATATACCAGCCTACTAGTTGATACAGTCGCCTGGGTAGCCTGGTATGTTGATCTACCAATAGCATGGGGCTGCTAAATAGGTTTACAGAGATTAACATGGCATTCAGTCTATAGTTTAATTATTTCTGGTATGATGCCACTCATGAACCTTTTAGTGGAAAACATATCATTACAGGTAAAAAGCGAGCACAGGCCTACCTGTAGCGAACTGACTCGCTGATCACACCAAACGGCTGCACCTGCAGTCTGAAGGTATTAATGGAGACCGCCTCTGTGATGATCAGACTTTGCTCCGAGTTACACGAGTAAGACCGGCCCAAGACGCTGGTCAGGTAGGCCAGGTTGCTGTTGCTCACCGACACTGGTTCTGAGGAGAAACCAGAGGACAACGCCATCACATCCATAAGTGGTATAAAATGGGGCGGTCTTAAGACATCAGGGTCTGTTGAGGAGTTGGACTTACCACTCATGCCGGACCAGTTGGCCACCAGCATGAGGCCACTGAGGTGGTACTTGTTGGAGGTGGTGTTCTATAAAAAGAATTGCATGTTGATTGAAAAAGCTTGAAAATGCCCTCATGCACGTGCCTACACCCACCCAACCACACAATAAAGGTAACGGTGGTGTTTACCAGAGTGAAGGTGAACGAGATGTTTGTGTTTCCCTCATGGTCCAGGACCAGGGTGGAGATGCTGGCTCCGCACGTGCCCGAAGCCGTCGTCAGGTTGGGGTGGATGTTCACTACTTCCTGGACCGTCTGGCAGGATGAAAAAAGAAGCGGATTCATAAACACTACACACTATATGGTTAATTAACCCAGGCTCTGGGGCATGCTTCAAGTAGATATTTCATGCTCCATGAGCCCGGTGTCACTACAGGTACACGCTACAGATAAGTGTACTGAAGATAAATTCTACAGGTAAGTGCTACAGGTAAGAACATTTACCTGGATTTCTCGAAAGCAAAAAAAAATAACCTGAATGATTGGTAGTTTTTTCTTGATTAAATACTTAATAAATTTGAGTACAATCTAGGTCTCAGACTCACATTGTTCTTGGACTGAGAGGTGTAGGTGATGTTAAGCTGCAGTCCCATCTTGGCCATCAGGCAGGTGTCGTTGCCCTTGGTAACAGCGTAGTTTCCCTGTTCAGGGAGGCCTTGGGGGGTGGGTGCCGGGACTGGCGTCGTGGTTGGGCTGGGTGTTGTAGGCGATGCCGTGGTACCCTCTTGGTCAGCAGTACAGACACTCTCTGGCAAATAGGACAAGATTGGTTAGAATTCCAGGAGGCTAGTCGAATGTTTTCTGGCCAGAACGCCGTACAAACACATGGGCCTCCAGAGCTCAACAGGTAGAGCATGGGATTAATACTGCCAGGGTTAGAGGTTTTATCACCTAGATTAACTGATTGAGCATGGCATTAATACTGCAAATGTAAGGGGTACAAATCATACTGGGGACCAACCATGGTGAGAACATTGTTTGGTATTGTAAACACTTTGGATAAAGCTTCAACCAAATGACGAATGTATTATAAAACATGAAAAAGTAAAAAATAAGAGTCATCTAGCAAACAGGTGCCTGCTCGGACATATAACGTCTGGGATGAATTAAATAAATAAAATATTTTATTAAAACACATTGACACCGGTTTCTTAAAATGAACAAAGGAAAAGTCAGTCATTTCCTGTAAAGGATTATCAGAAGGATCTATCTATCGATCTTTCTAAAATATTAATAAACGAAAACAAGAGCAGTGTTACCAACGGGGCTTAAGTCTTCTTGGGTCATGTACGCCTCCATCCTAACCCCAGAGAAGGTCACTATTGCCCCTCCCACTGGGATGGAGGCGGGGCTCACACAGCGGTAGGTGGTGTTGAGCCATGCCCACATCCCCACAGATTCCGTCATCACCGTGACAACGTCTAATGGACCATAAAAAACACAACACTGGATTAAACTGATACATTGGCTGACAAAATAAATAGAAGAGGTCATGTTATATTATTTATAGAATTGTATGTTTAATGTTGATACTATTATTATATAGTATTTTAAGTGGTCAAGTTATCTTTAGATTCGCAATGTGCAAGATTGAGTCCCTTCCAGTAAGTGGGCGGGAGACTTTCAATGTTTAATAAACGCAAGAACAATGTTCTGTCCACTATAACTGGCTGTGCAACTGTGTGACATAGGATTAGCATAGGTCGGCTGGCTGGGTGGCATAAGCAGAAGAGGTTTCCGGAGGGTCAATAGTAAGATACTTGCAAGATAGTAAGAACAAAGAGAGAGTAAAGAGCTGGCTGGCATTTATCATTTGTAGTGTGTATGATTAAATTTATAACAGTATGGAAATCATTATCGATCGAAATTGACTACAGCTATTCTCATGTTTTTTTTGCTAGGAGCTAGTCAAAATGTTAGACATTGCGAATTCAATATATTGTTAGATCTAATGTGGTGTATCTGACCTGAGCTGTTAGCAAGGGGGAACAGAGCGCTGTCACTCAGGTTGTACTGTATGCTCAGCATGTTCACACTGTACATGCTCCCATTGCTAGAGAAGAAGAGTCCGAGGGTGTGGCCTGGCCCAAACACGCCCACCAGCGACACCGGACGCCCGTCGCTGCCACATGAACTGCTGCCCTGATCCACCGTAGTAGAGTCCGGGAGATCCACCTTTACTGTGGTCTGAGGGAGAAAATAAGAGATGGAGGAGAGAAGGAAACAGTGAGCCAGTGAGAAAAAGACAGAGCAAGATATAGATAAAAGAGATAGAGAGTGGTGAAACCAGTTAACAGTATAAAGTATATGTTTGTTTTAGCTTTCTGCTAAATATTAAACACAATGCACTTTCTACATTACATTTTTTTACTTTGCCTTTATTTTATGTCTATCAATTTGATTTTATTACTTCCTTTTTATTGTATGTTTGCTTTAGCTTTCTGAAAAATCTTAAACTTATCTATCTTATCTTATCATTTCATTTTATTGTATGACGATGTTTCTTTGTGAAGCACTTTGAGTCTGCCTCTTGCATGAAAAATGCTATTTAAATAAAGTTGCCTTACCTTGCATATATACTTGTGGTTAACAGTATAAAATAGGATGGATGTGTGGATGAGTGACTAGTTTTCCTCACCGAGGTGTTAGTTGTGTTGTAGGTAATGAAGAAAGAGGCGGAGAGATCAGCCTTGATACAGGTGGAGTTTCCCTCTCTCAACTCCAACGTCACAGCCCGCACGAACCCTAAACAAACACACACGTTTATTGAAATAAAAAATACAAAAAATAAAACCATATCGTATCAACAAAAACATAAAACCAAAAAAAATGTTTTTTCCATGTGGTAAACAAATAACTCTTTACAACAAGGGGGTTTGGGATACATTGATTCCAATCATTATACTTCTTTTGGATGATTCATGCATTGTGGGGTAACCCAGTAGAAAATTGGGCCCCGTTATGTTAATTTATTTCCCATATTATTTCCTAAGTTCTCTTCTCTACTTCGCCTGTAATACATCCCCCTTAATTCTCATTGTTTACCTCTTGGGTCATTAAGCTGGCAATCAGTGATATTGCTCATACTGGATTCTTATTGGCTGTATCTAAGAATACAGACCTCCTATTGGGTAGAGGGAAGTATGCCCCGCCCCTCCCAGTAGCTGTCCGACGTGCGCAGACAGAACGATAACACAAGGAGACGAGGGAGACAAGTGGAGAGAAGGAGTCAAACTGTGACAAGTGCAAGTTGTTTAACTGTATACACGGAGTTGAAGTTGAAGGGAAACATAGCTGAAGTGAGAGCTAGGTTTTTTGGAGAAACTCTGGATCGAATTCCCCTTGACGAAGGGGTAGCGAGCTACTGAACATCTACTTACCTAGGCCAAGGAAACAAAAGGAACAAAAACTGAACTTAAAGGAACATTTCCAAGGAATTTATTTTCTTATTTTTATTTGTTCTTATTTGTCCGACATTTAATGGTGTTTGAAGAGAGTTGTTTCTTACCTAATGTTTGGTCTAAACTGTGAAAATGGCTGGATTTTCTTGATTGCACTGAACTCAACTGAATCTTTTTTCATTTTTGCTACAAAGTTGAATACAGTCAATTTAAAAGTAACCTGTGGCTCCAGTTAATTATTGTGTTGTCACTTTATTCTTCCCTCCGAATCTAGTCACTAGTCCATATCTGAGTAGGCTATATGCCATAGGGTAGGCCTACGGTTACAGTAGCCGTATACCTTTGTGCGTTTATTGTACTGTACGAAGTGTGTTGAAGGACAACCTTTATATGAATAATAACGCTATATGTTGGTGTTGTATGAAGTAGAGAGAAAAAGTTATTAAAAATGTTACGACCATGAACTGTATGAGGCTTTGAGTGGAAAAGTGAAGTGCTTTTCACTCCATGCCATAAGGTTCTGGTTTCGATCCCAGTTGTCCATGGTCTACCTGTAGTAATCAGTACATTTCCTTCGTGGCTTTATATAATATTAATATAGAACATTTTACTTCAAGTCAAATTTAGTGTGTGCTACTCCTGTACCTTGCTGGCTCTCATCCTGGTTATTTAAATAAAGAAGAGTGGAGTGTGTCCTGGATTGCTACTGGATCCCACTGTAATTTGTAAAACAACCAATACAAGCACAATAGGCCGAGAACTAATTTCTCATTCAGTCTCATAGAACAAATGCCGTCCCGTCACGTGATGGGCGCTTGTATCGCACATTGAACGGGCCGGAGCGATCTGCGCACGCACCGTGTGATAACCAGAGTTAAGTAATATAATACCATTGCTCCCCATTATGGACCTCTATAAATAAGAGCACATCACAGGCAGAAGACCGATCGATACAGATCACCGCCCCTCCACAAAGCTCTACTTATGACGTCACCTGAGCGCAAAAACGCCATGGCCAAAAACTGACACACAGGCAGGGCATTCCCGCACCTCTAGCTGTGAAATTATTTATGATCGTCAGGAAGAGGATAATATAATTGAATGTAGCTCGTGTGTATACGCCACAAAACAATAACAACCCACAACAATATCGATTGAATGACGTCGTTGGTATGTTTTGGGCATGAAACATGAAAACTCACCCAAAATCAACGAACAGGCGACGAGCTGGAACCACAAGTTTGACTTCTTCATGTTTCCAATCCAGAAATTTCACTTAGAAGTAACGCGATATAATAGCCTAGCGCAGTGAGTCGCGGATGGAAGCAGGTCAGTGCGCAATCCGAAAATAATAAAATCCTTTGCCTTCTGTACAAGTGACACTGATTACGTCCTGGTTTCTCCGTATGCATTTATTTGTATTCATCCATTAGGTATTATAGTGCTCCGTTAGTGGCATGTTGCGCAGGAGAGCGACAGCAGACGTCAGGACGCGTTCAAGTCTCGGTGCGGAATGCCGAGTCACGTGAAACAGACATTTAGTAAGCCAGTAGTCACGTGCCATGCACCCACACCTCCCGTTCAACGAAAGGTTCGTGGGCCAGTTATTCATCGGGCTAGAGAAATCACCAGCACCACCACACGAGACTAATGTCACACCTCAACACAGTGAGTCGTAACGAAAGAAAACACACAACACAGAACTACTCCCACCCTCTCCACAAATAATTTCAGCTGCTCTTATCTGCTCGACGGTACAACGCCCCCCTGGCCTGACCAAAGATAAAGACCTATAGGCCTACAGTCGTTTTATTCTCAGTGTCAGGATCTCCAAGAAAAAAAAAGTCCCTCTAAAAAAACTGTTAACATGCACTTGTATTTTCGTAAATACCGGTAGCTGTGTCTTAATATTTTTTAATATATGACAAATAAAAAAATTAAGTGATCCGATTCTGAATAGGTTTCCAATGAAGGTAGCAAGAAGGTTGGCTACCCTAATAAAATAACAGTGTCTCATATTGTTATCAAAAATATATTACTGAATTGGCGCCTCATTTAGAGGCTAAATTCTCATCTGGGATGAATAAAATCTCAGAGATTCAGCGCTGATGCCTGCAAAACGTCCTGAAGAGCTTACTTCAGGATAAATAAACCACTGATCGTCACCAGATGAGTAGTGAGAAACCCCGCGGCAAAACCGACATCATGTGATGTTTCACGCGCACCAACGTCTGCAAGTCGGCTGATGACTTTTCACTTCACTCGACGGTGAGGAAGAAGGCGCACGCTGCTGTCGAAGTACTATCATCTCCCCGACAGATTCTTTCAGATTTTAGGTCAACATAAAAAAATACATATAATTGGTGCTTTTCAAGAGTAACTTCATGGGTTAGCCTGTTAATTCATATTTCCTATTAATTTGACGAAATAAATATTGTTCCTTGACAATTTGAGAGGTTGGAAACGTTTCTTTTTTTTCCACAGCAGGCGTGTTCAAAATCTCGAATCTTCATTGTGAAATTTCCAAAGCAAGCCATAGGCCTACTGCATGTGCTGCTGTGACCGACATTAGAATATGGTTTCCTAGTCTCATATCGTATCAACATTTTTAACAAGAACTGTTTCGTTATTGCTCTCCATTTTTGCTAGAATTCATGAATATAAATTAATGAGTTTTCAATCGATATAGGCCTACATCTATATACAAAACAGCTCACCCAAAACGTTTTCCAGTGATTGAAATCTACAGCCATGATTTTTGTTTTAAGTAAGCTTGTCTACAAATTGGCAATCATGTTTTGTGGTCTCGTTGACTAGGTTGTTTTGTCGTTAACAATTCATGGTAGTCTTTTAGCCCACAATCGGCTCAATAGAGATACAATGGGTATCTTTGTTACACAGTAGTGCTGGTCGTCTCCAATAGAAAAATTGTGTATTTAGGTAATGAACTTATATTAAGGGATGGAAATCAAATTACCAGTTGAATAAGGATATAGTAGTAGCCGCTAGCAAATGAATCCTAGAATAACTACTACTTAATACTGAAAAGTCACAAATGTTCACCATTCATTCATTCATTAAATAACCATTTATTCAGGTTAACTTTTCCCACGCTTACAAAGAATACAATCTGATCTACAAAAACTCTTGTCTTCAACCTAATGGACATTTTTCTGGAAACGTGTTGAACGGCATTTCTCTCAATTTGTTGCCTGGCTGGTGCCTGGCTGGTGCCTCAGATTAGAAACCCACCTCCCTCTCTCTCTGGTCCTCCCCAACCTCCATCCTTATCTCCCATCTCTACACCCAGACCCCATATCAACCCATCACCGACACACAGCTCTGACAGTGGTCTCTCCACGCCACAGGGCTCCAGCAGGGCGCTTTTCTGAAGACAAACTGACTGAATCCCGAGAAATTACATAACAAGCATCCGCAAGAAGAAGGCATTCTAAAAACAACATACACCAGAAATCGTTTCCTGGGTCTCTCCTTCTCCGTGACTGTAGTGAGACAAGGATGCATGAACTTCACCGAGAGAAAAAAAACAAAACGGAAACATCACGCCAAAGTGCTTGTTTATCTTCAGTTTAAAAGTGAGTCAATGATCCGGCCAATCAGGGACAGAACTTCCACCGGCTTGGACCCATCCCGTCCAGAGTTTATCCGTTTGTGTCCGGAAGTATGTGAGGAGAACTGGGGATCGTCAAACATAACGAGCCAAAAAAGGGTCTTTCAGTAATACAAGCCCCCCCCCCCTCCCTCAGTCCCTCCCTCCCTCCCCCCAAATCAGGCGACATAGTGGTACTGGGTGGGCGTGTCCTTGTCACGCTCCATATAGTCTCTGTCTATCAGGGACTCGATCCTCTTCTTCAGGTCCCCAGGCTGTGGAAAGACAGGTGACATAAGTATTTATATTATTAACATTAGAAATATGTTGTGTTTACACACAAACATGTTGGCATATTTACCGCCCTGTAGAAAAATGAAAGTTCCTCATATTTGTTCCACATGATGGAACAAATTGTTTCGAATTTTTGGTTACATTACTGCAGACGTCTTGTAACCGTAATATCAAACGTCAAAACAGTGATGTCAGCCAAAATGAATTCAGCCCTGCCGTAATGAATAGTCACATAGATTAGTCACCTTGACAGGGAACTTGAGCTGGTTGTAGAGCTCCGACACTAGCAGGTTGTGGCTCAGAGTCTTCCTCATCTTCATGATGCGCACAACGGCTGCGTCGATCTGGTACTGCCGGTCCTGGAACACTCGCTCTGTTGTACTCACCTGCTCTTCCACCTGATGGGGAGGTCAAAAACACAGCCTCCTGTCAAATACTGAGCCTAAAATACAACTTCCTGTAAAATACTGAGCCCTACATGCAGCTTTCTGTCAAATACTGAGCCCAACGTGTTTGTTTGACGATATTCCTGTTCAATACTGAGCTCAACATAAAGCATTCCGTTGAATAGTGAGCCACATACAAACTAATTACTGCTAAACCTATGTGGACTGGACCAAAGAGGAACTCCTCTTTTGTCACCGCTGGCATAAAAACAACATTAGTGAATTGTGAATTACGAATGGACCTGTACTATTTCTGGTATCAAAGATGCTAGGAGAAGGATTAATTGCTACCTTTCATGATACGCTAATTAGATGGGCCAAAATAGATTCATAAACAATTCATTGAGCATCCCTGGGTCAGCTGAAAGTAGAGATCACGGATGCTGGCTAAGAATGAGGTTGTGAAAGAGGAGGTAGACAGGGAGGAGAATAGGAGGAGGAGGAAAAAGAGGTTGCAGCAATGGATGATGGAGAGAAGATAGGAGAAAGGAGAGAAAATGGAGGAGGTAGAGGGAAGTTTGGATAAAGGAGATAGGCTGGGGCTGACGCCACAGGTCCAGAGCCTCCGTACCGTTTCCTTCATCTGGATCTGGTTGATCTTGATGCGGAACAGCTTGTGTTTGAAGTCCTTGTTGAAGTTGAAGCGGTCCCCGTCCTCCACGTCCTTCCCCCGGGGGTTCTTGTTGAGGACACGGGCCTTTCCGCATGCCAGCGACTGGAGCGTACGCTTCAGCTCCCCCTCCTCTGTCACAAGGACCACAAACACCACCGTTAATTCCAAGAACTAGTCGATTTATTTTTCATTTTAGTTACTTGAATAATTTCTCTCTCCCAAAAAAATTCTTAGACCCCTAAATTTCCATTTGGGGTTCATAATAGTCATCATATTTTTATCTCAGAAGAAAACCAAAGCAGACGATCAGGTTCCCCTTGGCAGAGGAAGCCAGTAGTGGGGCAGGATAGGTACGAGGACAGGGGGTTTACACCCAGCCGAACAGTACTGGGTTCCAACCCCAACGTTTTCAGTCTACCTGTATGCATCCTTGAGCAAGATGCTCCGACAGTTTCTTTGGATAAAAGCGCCACGCTAAATGAGTGATTAGTAAACCCAAGTAGAAGACAGGAGGAGAGTGAGCACCTATCCCAGTGGCGGTGCGGATCTCCTCCACGCTGAACTCCTCCCCCTCGTTGAACATCAGCAGCACCAGGGTCTGGAAGAGAGACACCTGCAGCTCCTTCTTCCCCTGAAAGAAAAGGCCATTTTAGGTCCACGCTAAAACCCACCGGATTAAACTGTGGAACTAAACCAGTTCAGCCCCTTGAACTCACCTCTTTGAACTCGGTCTTCAGGACAGCATGGCCCAGAGTGGGCTGCCACTGGAGCTTCCTTCCACTGTGTTTCCCCAAGTAGAAGACCTTAAACACCTCCTGCAGCTTCACCATCTACACACAGCCCCCCCCAGGTAGAAAATCATTTACACCGCCTGTAGCTTCACCATCTACACAGCACACAGACAAATATCATAGCTTAGTTGTTCTACAAAAAGACAGGTTGTCCTCTGACCCCCACCATGGACTGACCCCCCTCCCCACCGCTCAGACATTCGACTATTCCGAAATCTGTGCTGCCGTGCTTCCCTTCAGGCACTATTTTGCACAGAAACTAATTTTATACAACAAAGGCGGAGTTCTGACACAGAAGGGTTGACCCCTGACCCTAAAACAAAGACGGACCTCGGCGGGCAGGTGGACTTCCATGGGAATGTAGGAGGGCCAGTAGCCCATGGTCAGAATGTTCACCGTCAGCTCGATGCTGCTGGGGCCACTCTGGTTTTGGGTATACTGGAGGGGAAACAAGATATACAATAGATACAATTAAACAGATATATAGATACACCCATGCATAGCAGCCTCCTGAAGATATTAAACCAAGCTATTCCATAGACACACATAGATTTATCATATTGATATTACACCATGATATTGTAAATAGATGTGTACAAGTCTAAATCAGGGGGGCAAACTGGCGATGGCCCAAAAAGGTGACTGGTGAATTTTCTTTTTTGGCCAGAAAATAAAGAATATGTACAGCACCCAGGCCCCTTCCATACCCTGTGATACAACATCCTGTGATGTTATATGAAGCAGTGCTAACAAGAAGAAAAACTCAGTTGCATCTATTACAACTTTTTAGTTGAAATGGCAAATTAATTTAAAATAAGTGACCACTCCCCCAGCCCACCCCACTAAAGCACATTACTTTGAGTCGTCCTAGACAGCAGTCGTCCTGCTTTGCTATATTTCAAATATATATATTTGAAATTATTTATATTTGAAGAGAAGCATGAGCAATGTTTACAACAGAAAATTAACTAAAAAACAACATAATATCTCAATAATAACAATCTAAAATTGAAATTAAACAATGAATACTCCTGATAAAAATACAGAGTTAGGTTTAAAAAGAAGAACACAGACTTGTTTAACCTTGTTTATAACAATTAGCAGTTACACTAACCAGCCCTACAGACAACACGGCTCAGACACTCTTGTCTGCCTTGCAATTCAACGGAGAAGCGCAATAGCTAGCCCAAACCGTTTTTTTGTTTGTTTAAAACGTTGTAATTTGTCTTATATGTTCGTCAACATAGTTATCTATTTTTATCACTGTGACTGAAATAAGTCTCCAGTATAGAGAGAAAAGGGGAAAAATCCTATGCTTTTGCCATTCTCCCAAAAACACTACGTCCAGTCTGGTGCGAACGCAGCTGACGTTCTTTTCGTGACCAAAGGTTACCGTGTGATAATGTTTGGAGCTCTGTCTTGGCGGTGTGAGTGGACGTGTGGAGCTCTGTCTGGTAGTGGTGTGAGTGGACGTGTGGAGCTCTGTCTGGTAGTGGTGTGAGTGGACGTGTGGAGCTCTGTCTGGGCGGTGTGAGTGGACGTGTGGAGCTCTGTCTGGGCGGTGTGTGTGGAGCTCTGTCTGGGCGGTGTGTGTGGAGCTCTGTCTGGGCGGTGTGAGTGGAGCTCTGTCTGGGCGGTGTGAGTGGAGCTCTGTCTGGTAGTGGTGTGTGAGCAGCTCTGTCTGACCAGCGGCTGACTGCGGCTTCCGAGAGAAAGTTAAGCTTTTCGGACACTTATGGTATAACACTATGGTTCGTGTTGATAGTGAAGCTCCGTCTGAGCAGCAATTTATTTCATGTCCTTACGCTATGGTATGTGGCGAATTCCACACACAATTTAGCTTTTTATAGTAATACAACGACGGTATTATAAAAACAAAAAAAACATTTTCATGGGTTATAACCATGGTAATAACACGCCCCCCTCTTTCCTGGAGCTCTTAATCCAAAGCACCTTTTTTTTCCTGATTTGTTTCAATTTCCAGCTAAAGCCATAGATTCACTGGCTCTTTAAATTGAGCAGCTAACCTTATCCCCCACATAATTACATGTTGCTTACATTGAATGTGTTCTCCATGCTGCCTGGAAGAGGAACTCGCATTTTGCGAGAGCAAACGAGTGCCACGAGTCATTCAATCAGCAGCAGACGGAGGGCAAAGTCATGACCCGTCCTACTCTGCCTCTCATTGGCTCGTACTCGTTGATAACTTGGGTGAGACAGTCACCAGTGGATGACCTATTTTTGTTAAAAACTGAATTTGCCGAAAGATGGCGAGTTTGCACCCCTGTATAGTGGTGGCCGAGAACAGCTGGATACATATCTACATTATTTTAGATTTGAACATTTTCTTTGACCAATTTGTGTATTTTTTTAGCCGAATTTCCAAAGTTCTCAGTTACAAAGTGTTTTTGTTTTTTTTCATAACAACCAGTTTAACTACCAAGAAATGTGTACGCGTGTTTGTGTGCGTACCTGTTTGAAGTGGATCATGATATCTTTGGACAGCTCCATGTCTTTGAACATTCCCTCTAGTTTACTGGTGAAGGCTGCACCGCATTCTGTAGAGCAACCAGAAATACAAAAAAACATCAGGCTAGTAAGCAGTAACGAACAGTAGCCTAGCCATTACTCCTTTCACTTTGTATAGCCTACGAGTTAGCATGCATGCTAACCTGCAAAACACAATTATGGGATTGGCTAGAGATGGAAACGGAAATGTTTGTCTTAATCAGTACTGTTAGAAGACATGCTATAGTGAAGACTTGAACGTTTTAGAGTGATCAGAAAAGAGCAGAAAGGAGTTCTACAACCCTAAAAAAACGTCCCGTCCCACTCTGCTCCCTCCCTACGTTTCTCCACGATTGAGAAGCGTTGCATTTATGGACCTCTGATTAACCAACATGAATAAAGGGTCGGTCTCAAATCTAAATAATTGCATACAGAGCCAGTCCCAATCAACCCGAGCAGATATTTCACCAAGCATTTCACTCACTAAGCACCATCAAACCTTACCTACCGCACCTTTAAACCTTACCCACACAGCACTTTTAACCATGGCAGCCAGGTCAGGGTTGGATATGGAGGAGAGCTCACCGTGTTTCAGTTTCGACAGCATGGACTTCTCTGCGTCTACAGAAGCACTCTTCCCCACCAGCAGACGCTTAGCCAGGTCCTTCTTATAGAAGGCCTCAAACACATCTTTTCCTGTGGAGCACGTCAGCATCATCAAAATACTGTTCCACAGAGCCGTTTAAATACAGATTCATAGTCTATTAAAGTACTACTCAATTGAATTGTATTTTAATAGACTATGAACTATGAATCTGTATTTTAACTCCTCTTTGGAACAGTATTTAAATAGATTTGTTATATTTAAATATCGAACAGTATTTTTAAATACAGTTTCATTGTCTTTTAAAATACCGTTTGATAGAGTCAAGTTAAAATACTGTTTCATAGAATGAAGTAAAAAAAAAATACTGTTTCACAGAGCCTAGCCTACAGTCTGACTTAAGCCCAATCCTTCCCCATTAGTACGTACAATGTATAGCCACAGGTATAAACAGCAGAAGAGAGTGAGTACTACAATGCATAAATATAGCGTATATTATTGTGTATGAACGGCAGGGAAAATATTATCTTGTATTTATACCATATAAAAACAGCCATACAACATACATATAAATAGTGTATTACCATGTATAAAGCGGAAGATAATCATGATCTTGTCCAGGATCCTTTCCAGCTCCTCCTCCGTAGCTTCCTTGTTTCCGGCACGCAATTTAGAGTCCACGTATTTCGCTGGAAACACAGAAAACACGGCAAGACCGATAACCACATGGACCAAATCACCACCAGTAAATAATCAGTGAATAACCATCCACCAGTGATTAATTCCACCTTGTGCATGATGCATGCGCAGGAAGGATTATTCACTTTAAAGCCGGTTGATTCACTTCTAATTGCAGGGTTCAGTCCATCAATCAAACCTTATTTATAGAGCAATTTTCCTGAACATTAGCAATATAAATGGCGTTGACAAGGGAAACCACACCACAAGAGACATCTTGTTAAAAATATCCTTCGAAAGCTGAATCTGTATTCTAAATAAGAGATTTGAGGAATCGACATTAAGAATCAGAGATCTAAGATTTTCTAAGACATATTGCAAGATAGTGATGGAAGGGCTATTAAAGGAATAAAAAAGCTAATTGGTGTTCAGGAACCAACACATCAAGTGATGCAAAAACAAATAAAAGGATGTTAAAATATTATCTATTGCTGTCCGGTACCAGTGAGGGGACTTCCTCGTGGGACCAACCTATGAGTTCTGCCGGTTTATTGGGTCTCTTGTTGATGAAAGCCTCGAAGGCCTCCTTCATGGAGTTGATAAAGCTCTCATTGCGGGCGAAGCAGGTGTGCACTACGTTGTCCATTTTGTCCTTGTAGTCCAGGAGCTCCTGCACCATATCCTTGTCCTTCTCTGGCGTCCCTACAATCTCCCCTCCAAACGCCTGGAGGAGAAGAACAACAACAGGTGGGAAGGTTTCCTGAGCTCATGACATGTAGATGTCTCCTCCTGGTCACCATGAGCTTGTGATGGTGGTGTACCTTGATGTAGTCCCTCCAGAACTGCAGCAGTGTGTGTAAGCCTCCCTTGACCTTACTGAAGAGCTGGTAGAGGAGGGTCAACTCTGTCACCCTGTTCTCATCTAGTAGAACGGTCAGACCTGACGGTACACAAACCCCTGGATTAACATCAACACCTGACAGTACAGGAACATGTCACACCTACACAGCCTTAACAAGGGCTAGTGACCTGGTTATTAGTCTTCCTACATCCTCCATGATGCATATGCCTTCTTCTTTCTTTATTTTTGATGCAATTATGAATTCAGTTATTTTACACCGATTTTTGTAATAATACATATATAATATAATTAATTAATAATAATAATGAATTTTGCCTGGCTCACCCTTCTGGAGGATAGAGGTCATGTGTTCGCCTAGCAGTTGTTTCTCCACACAGTAGACAAGCGGTTTTCTGGAAGAAAGGACACGTAACATCACCATGCTGTGTTCAGGAGCAGCGGCCCAGAGAGTACAAGTTTGAGTTCAAGTTCAACTGTATCTACTTGGAATGTTATCAATTACAACTGACCGCTTAGTGTCTCAGACATAAAGAGATAAAGACAGACAGAGAGAAAGAGAGAATAGCAAATGTATCATTCCAATAAAGCCCTCAAATTTGAAAGGAAGATGAATAGAGAGCGAGGGAGAAAAAGAAAAGTCTTACTGAGTGCTCTGGTCGAGGTAGCTGATCACTCGATCGTTTTCCTCTTCCAGCCGACGAGCCACATGATGCAGGTATTCAGGGACCTGGAGAGAGACAGAGCGCGCATGCGCGCACACACACACACACACACACACACACACACACACACACACACACACACACACACACAATTAGCAACAGGAAACTGGAAACAGGTAGACCATGCGACTGCAATGTCATTTTGACTATTTACATCTCTCTCCTGCATCAGCCTCTGGCCCTCGGCTGCATACAGGCGGTTGGTCTCAACAAGGAACTCTCTCTTCAAACGACTCCTTATAGACCTGCAGGGACAGCAAAGACATTATTACACACCGTCACAGGCATGCGGACAGTTATAGGGCAATGTTGATTGGAATGCATGACATTAGGGCAAGGAAGGGTATCTTGCTCAAGGACGCCAACAGGTAAGCTGCAAACATTGGGGATCAAACCCAGGACCTTTTGGCTTGGAAGGTGAACATCCTAGCCACCACAATATCCTTGCCCATAGCTTGACCTCGACTCTAGCCCTTTAGATCCGGTTTATTTTTTTCAACTTTAAACAGGAACCTCTTCCCTCCCTTCCTGTATGGACATCCCAGCCAGCCTCACCTGCAGGTCGGACAGCATGCCCAGCAGACTGCGCAGCAGACTACGGTCCACCGTCTCCCCGCTCCGCTCCAGCTCAATCTGCTCCAGGATGCCGTCCACGGTGCGCTTTTGGACCCCGCTATCGCTCACAATGTGGGTACGGAATAACTCCAGACCTGTGTCCCTATAAACCAGACAAGGATTCTGTTGAATCTAGTACACTATCTTATATAAAAACAACTACATCCTAATGTCCCAGTTTACCCAAAAATACTTTGTATTTGGTAATAGGAAAACTAGTGGCATCATACTTGTCAAATGTCTTAGATGAAAATGACAAAAAAAGTTAAGGTACTCTGTAAGTAAATGATTTGACTTAAAGTCATACATAAAGGACCATAAACGTTTGATAAATGTAGTGACCATAAAGTGAAAGACAACAGAAATATAAAAACTGAAGTAAAGTACAGATACTCCAAAAACGACTACTGTTACATTACACCCCTGATGAAAACATAGAACAGCTCAGTGTCCCAGTAAAGACACAGACACTGGTATCAATTCAAACTCGCCAGACAAACAGAGACAACTTGAAATGTAATGGTAAATGTCCTACCAGATAGAGGGAAGCAGGGAATTCTGAAGGACGTATGTTCGGTCCAGAAACAGAAAAATACTACGGATCATAATCTAGTGGGAAAATAACAAAAAAAAACAACATTAAAATAATTGTATAAGTCAAACGGCTTTTCATTATAATCTTAACATTGCCATATCATAGAATTAAAATCTTATCATGATAAAAAGTTTCTCCAAAAAGTAGTAGGAAGGGTGCTTAAAGGCAAGGGTGTTCAAAAAATTGAAAAATAAAGAACAAAAAAATCTATTGGCATCAATTTTATTTTCATAGAACTAATCAACTAGAGCAATAACCAGTCTTTAAATGAATTGCAGTGAAGAACACGTTACCGTTTGCCTGCAGTGGTCCTGCCAGCAACGGTTCATCCTCTTCAGGAAGGATAGGCTGTCCACAGACTCTGTTAGCTCAATGTTAAGGAGAGACCAATACCCACCACCTTAGAGCCATCAACACCTCATGAAAGGTCACCCTTTCAGATGACATGTTAAACCGAGTTCCTGACTCGATGTGGTCCCTAAAGATCCCATGGCACTCGTCACAATGTAGGGGTGGGGTACTAAGGTGTACTTGCTCTTTTAATTACCCCCTGGATTCATTCCTCACCTCTGCACTGTTATAGCAAGTGTGTAGTACGCATTCTGGTGCTAACTGCCATCCATACATCACCTAGTTGGGTATTACACACTTTAAGTGAATGAGATGTTATATCCTCACATTTACTATGTAAGCGTTTTGGATGCTTTGAAAATCACAAATAAATGTGATTAATTATTTAGTATTATAAAAATGTATATAAACCATAATTATTATTAATATTATAATATTGCCTGATAAACTGTAGCAAACCTGTACCGGCTTAATTACTAGACTAGCAAACTACTAGAGGAGACTATGAATGATGAAAGTGAAGTGCAGCCAAGCAGTCAAGAGGGTCAAGGATATTCTCTGAACTGTTGGATCTGGGCCTGTACGTGGTCTTCACAGAGCTGCCGCAGCTGTCTGTACAGAGTAGGGGACACCTTATAGGAGCAGAGGTTCTCTACCGCCTGGACATGGGGAGAAAAATATGTAAAGTTAAGCACATGGATCATTAGAGATGTATTGGGCGAATTAGTGAAGTAGCTAGGGTGTTTGCCTGCCAGCAGAAAGGTACATGGTTCAATCCCCATAATACCTTACCTTCAAACCAACTAACAATGATATTACTCTGTATGAATTCACTGAATGTCGCTTTCGCTGGAAAGGGTCTTCTGCATACCAAAACCGATAGTTTTTAAATAGTTGGTAAGTAAGGTAAGAATGAATAAAAGGAACACACCTGGTATAGCTCCTCCAGGTTGTATTTAATGGAGGTGCTGTTCTGGATTGCGCCCACTGCATCGCAAAGCTTTAGCCAAGTATCCTCTGTGTAGTTCTCAGACAGCTTGGGCTTGTCTGTTATGCAGGTTCAACCAAACATGGATGTTATCCAAGGTGCAGAAAAAGAGATGCATTTTTAACAATTAAGATGGCTTTTGACGATTCAAAAAGTTTGGTTAATCATATAGATTTAGACATGAATTACCTTTGAAGCATTTGAAAATATGGTAATGTTGAACATTCTAGAAATGATATATATAGTTGTTGGATAAGGGAAATTAAGGAACCCAGAAGTGTTCTTGAATTCTTGGAATGTGTGGGACTAGGTGTAGAACAGATTTGGCACATTTGACATAAAGGTGTTCAGTTCATAAAGTAATGCATTACCTTTGAAGTTTTTGATGACCAACTTCTTTGAGGCGCCAGTCTTACTTGCAGCCAGAGCGGAGGACCTAGTCACTCCGTTGCTGTTGTGCTCCATCAGGGCAGAGAAGTTACCCTTCTTGTCCTGTCGGATATCCTCTGCCATCATATCACAAATTGAAATGAACTGATCTTGAAACAAACTCAGGTGGAGTTAGTTCGCAGAGTAGTGTTGCTGCAGTGTTTTGATGGCCAGTCACTGCTGAATTACTACCTAACTGAATTAAAAGAAAATAATGAATTCCGAGTAGAAACGCACTCAGAAGCAGATTCCAACTTATAAGATACAAAATAACACCCTAATATTTAAGAGAGACCATTTTAGTAGAAAGCTATCACGCTAACGATGTGTCAGCTTCAAGCTAGCCGCATATACCTAGCAGTTATTATCTCTTTTTTTTGTAGCACTTGAAGGCTAATGTTCACAAGCACGTCCCCATGTTAAAACAGAGACAGGCGTCGTCTGGTATCCATGTTTGTTATGGAGTGTGAATGCAAACTAAACAATAAAAACAACATTGTGCCACAGACCTACAGGAGCAGTGGCTTTAGCCACTTAGCCAGCTAGCATAACAAAATGGCTTTTCTCGCTACTGTTCAGTTGCGTTCATGGGCACTCATGGAACTTAGCGGTTTGATGTGAGCTTCCAGTGTTGACTTCAGGTTGTGTCATTTTAATCAATTATATTTTCTGACCATTGGAAAAGTTTCGAAACAGGTGTAAAGTAATTTTAAAACAAATTATTTACCAATGTTATTCATAACAACACAATTGTCCGTTCGCGAGTCAAACCACGGACCGTAAAAAAACGTGCGTTTGGACCCAGCATCATGCGCTGTGAAGCCTACGCCACGCCCACCAGCATGACGTCTGGACGCGCGTCGTTAGCCCCGCCCCGGAGCTCTCGGCAGAACGTGAAGACTTGTTAATTCGTAGTTTATTAAATCATTCACCAATGTTTTTAATATTTTTGTAAATGCAGACAACATGAAGTTGTTAAATATAACCCGGAAGAGTTCGTGAAGTCCTGTGGCCACGCCCATCTCTTGCGATCTGGCCTGCTGCGGTGTGTCAATGTGGACTGCGCTCCGGTAACGTAACGTTGTGTTTGCTGCAAAACCGCTAAAGAGAGAAGGCATAAACTGTATAACAAATAACGTTTGTTTAGGTAACAATAATAAATTAACCGCACACTACCTCTCAGATCTGTCTGATTATTAAATACATTAGCATTTTAGCGCAAGGGTTACCATTATGTTTATGCTAATGCTAGCCCATTTCTTACTAGCTAGTGTGTAAGGTGGTTACCAATGCGTTTTGGGAGAGGTTGGTTAAAAAACTTGAGCCTGAGTCAATTAGTGTTTAAAGAAAATACGTAATAATAGTTAGTAGTTAGTTTAACTGTGATTATTTAACAGTAAAGGACGCACCTTTATTAGACTGAGTTGTTATTGTAGCTAATTGTGGCTGATGTTGAATTTTAATGTGAATTCTGGCTAGTAGACATTGTTGGCTGAGAGATTGTGGCATTCCCTTTCGTCAGTAGACATTGGCGTCTTCTAAGTTTCAATCAGCCTTTATATACATTATGATGGTACTGGCAATGCAGGCTTGACGTCATTTGTGGTTGGTAAATAATGCTGTCCCTGAGTGTTTTTGACTTCTTTCCTATCTTTCCAGTCTTCTGGTGTAGATGCCATCGCAATGAGTGTGAAGGCTTTTGAGCTGGTGCCTGCCGTGGAGCGGGACCTGCTGATGGGGGACAAGGCTCGCATCAATGTGGAATGTATTGAGTGTTGTGGGAAACACCTGTACGTGGGCACCAACGACTGCTTTATCCACCACTTCCTGCTGGAGGAGGTGCCCTCTCAGAAAGGTGGGATAAAGTACTCGGCCCAGAAGCTGCAACAGAAATACCTGGGCCTTAAGAAACCAGTCGCAGAGCTCCGTGCTGCCTCAGCCTTGGAGCGCCTCATCGTTCTCTGTGACGGCGTGCTGTTCCTGGTAGACATGGCCACGCTGGAGACAGTTCCCTCAGCAACGGGCTCGGGCGGGGCCAAGATAAAGGGTGTGACGTCTTTTTGCATGAACGGAAACCCAGTGAACACCGACCCATTCTGTGTGGAGATCGCGGTGATCTCGTCCCGACGGCGCACAGTGCAGGTATACACTGTGTATGAGGACCGCGTGCAGCTGGTGAAGGAGGTGACAACGGCGGAGCAACCAAGCGTGGTCAGCCTCGACGGCTATTTTCTGTGCCTTGCGCTGGCCAGCCAGTACATGATCCTGAACTACACCACTGGGGCCTCGCAAGACCTCTTCCCCTACAACAGCGAGGAGAGGAGGCCCATCGTCAAGAGGATCGGCAGGGAAGAGTTCCTCCTGGCTGCGCCTGGTGGCCTTGGTGAGTGGAAACACAGCGGTGGGTTTTGGGAAACTAGCAAATTAGCTAGATTAGCTATCCTTGTCCCCATAGATCAGTAGGTTCTATGGGCTCAAGTATACTGGGCAGTATTCTGCCCAGGTCTTCCACTTGTGCCAGGATAAAAGTTAAGGGCATAACCAATAAAAAGAGTTATTGCCCCAAACTCAAGATTTCTTTATCCAAGTGCTTAAAGGGATATGCCGAGTTTTGTCAATTGTCCTTCGACAATCTTACCCAGATTCAGATGAGTGGTTTGATTCCAAATTCATCATTGTGCGTCCAGAAGGGGAGTTCGCTGGTGAAGGATTTGCTTTCTGTTAGGCACTTCCATTGACTTGCTGAGTTACAGTAGTAGATTAACCTCTGTTCATGTGAGGGGAAAACGTTTACATGCTTTCCAAAGATTTCCGATGTGCTCCGAATAGTAGCTTTATAATTTTTATTTATCAACAACACAACAAGATTGTTTCTTTCTCTACAAACACATGAATAATTCCACACTACTTTTGGCGTTTCCTTATTAGGCTACTTGTTGTGCATGGCATGCCACATTTCAGCTGCTCCTGTCTGGGTAGACTACATGGAGATAACCAGTGCATCTTGGGCCTAATAATCCAGCGCTGAAAATAGTGCAGAATTATCTGTGTGTTTTTAAACAATCTACAATCTTGTTGTGCTGTTACTGACACTTGTTATGAATAAGCTACCGTATTCAGAACACGTGAATCAAATTGTATTCCCCTCAAATGACCAGAAGCTAGGCAAGTCAAACCGAAAAACAATTGCTAACCTAGCAAGCTCACCTTCTGGACAAAGAATGATGAATTTGGAAATAAACATCTTGTCTGAATCGTGGTAAGAAAGGAAAATGCCAATTTACAGATATCTTGTCGTATCCCTTTTTATAGAAAAAAATATATCTGTTAAACACAGACCAAGATCTGTCGATGCCTATCACTAGTATCAATTTCATTTCTACTAATACTGTACAGTTCTACAATCATGCCTTGCTTGTATTCTTCTTCCAGGGATGTTTGCCAATGCGGAGGGCGTGTCCCAGCGTGCGCCAGTCAACTGGTCGGAGAGTGTGATTGGTGCAGCCGTGTGTTTTCCATACGTGGTGGCCCTGGACCAGGACTTCATCTCCATCCATAGCATGCTGGATCAGCAGCTCAAACAGAGCCTGGCCTTCAGAGACGGACACATCCTGCAGGACTTTGAAGGTACCTAACCTTGATTCTCTATTCTTTTTTTTCTTGTTTTATTTTTTTCCATGCAAGTATGAGTGAGGGGGTGGTGAATGCTGGAGAGGTATGATGACATGAGGAGAACCAGTTGTGAAGTAGTTGTTTGATGATTGAATGTTCAAAGTGAATCTGAGAAATGGTTTATCACTATAGTTGTAGCCCAACTTAATGTTTGCATCATCATACAGTTCAGCTGAGATTATCAATATCTTTGCAGCATTTCTGTCTCTGTCTGTATCCACATGTATGTTTGTGTGTGTGTGTTGTAGGTAAGGTGGTGTTGGCCTCCACCAAGGCAGTGTATGTGCTGGTTCCACTGCCCCTGGAGCAGCAGATCCAGGACCTGCTGTCTGGAGACCGCGTGGAGGAGGCCCTGGTGCTGACGGAAGGAGCCAAGCCCAACATCCCCAGGGACCGCTTCCAGGTGTGTGTGGGTCTAGAAATAGACCAATGGTTGCCCGCTTTAATGGATTAACGCAAAGGAGGCCAAAGGGGGCAGGACGATGCTTTCCGCGACTTCCTTATTTACCACTGCACGATATACAGCTACAATCATTATGTGCTAAAATGCTAAAAAAAAAGCCATTATCGCTTGTTTTATTCAAGCGAGTCCTCTTCAAAAATGACTGTTTTGTTCACATCTGGAGGAGGCTGACTGCAACTACTCAGACCTCTTGCTAGACTGGGTAGCCCCGCCCATTCTGGACTTTCTCCTTGAGAGTAAACTCAGAGTACACGTATCTTGATGACACTAATGGCACTTTTTTTTCCCAAGTTGAATAAGCTTATTTTAGAGCTGCAAGGAAAATTAATAAAAGAAAAGAAACCTGGTCAATTTAATCAGCTCAGTTAATGCTTTCAGACGAATAATGCAACATGTATCCTCAAAGCTGCACCGCCATGATTTGTGGAACTTCAAAAACCTTGCATCAGACCTTGAGACGCAAGGAAAGTTGACCGTGCACACTAAACACTTTGACAACCTCTATTTAAGACTTTGCTTTACTCGAGCCAATCGCTAAATTGATGTGCTTTCCATTTAGGGAAGATGTTGAGGTTGATTTTCTCGTATCAAAAATTTCAGCACTGTTTCACCTGAACTCATCTGAGTGGAGGATGAGATTTTGATGGACAAACTGATATTGAGCTTAGGTCCAGGGCTTATCGACAATTTCGGAACTTTAAAGGTCAGGGAAAAGTATCCAAACCTGAGGAAATGTGATACCTCCTAGACTGCAATATTTGGCTCTACTTATTTATTTGCGTCAGCCTTTTCCCACATAAAGATTATTAAATCCAAATATCGTTCCCCTATGACTGATGATCCTTTGGAAGCCTCCTTGAGAATAGTGTCCGGCCTATGAAACCCTGTGCGACTCCATTCAGCGCAAGTCATCAGAGTATGTACTCAGTTTACTCAATCATGATTATTTTGGTCAATATTGAAATCACGCTTATTGAAGCGATTATTTTTGAGTTTGAAAACATGATGTATTCATTCAGCATGTCTCTCCAAAAAAACATTTAGTAATTGAGAAATTCTTCGCCTTAAAAAAATACACAAAAGTGTCAAAAAGAAAATGGTGAAATCTAAAATAATGTACAGATATGTATCCAGCTGTTCTTACTCTTTCTATAAAACATTAAATTAAAAAATTATCCAAAATTCGATTATAATAGTTTTGTACTCGTTTGCCGCTTAAATCGGAATTGTGATCAAAATTCGATTAATCGCCCAGCCCTATTCAGTATGTATACATTTATGTTTTTTATATGCATTTTTTAATTTAGGTAGATCATTTTGACCTGGTCATTTTGAAAGTAGCTTGCAAACTGAAAAAAAAGGGCAATCCTCGTCTATGGCATTCCCTCTCGACACGGAGAGTAGCACACAATAAGACAGGTGGTGTGACCATTATAGCAGACATGAGTGTCCTGCTATCAACTATGGGTGTGGCATGCTGCCGACACAAAAAACAAGTTATTGATAACATTCTGCTAAATGATACTGAAGTTATGTCACTGGCGAGCCTTCAGTAGTGTTTTCAGACAGACTTCATATTCAACACGGTGTAGGAATCGCTGTGACGATGAGGTCAAGACTCGCCAAGCATTGTTACAGAGCAGAGAGACGTGAGCTTTGAATTGAAGTGGATGGAAAAGGTGCAGTGTAGCGCTCCTTTAACCAGCTGCTCATGTGGTTTTTCTTGTAGTTGCAGGAACCGTATTGCATCTATGTTTAAAAACAAAAATTCGACAAGGCCATGTGATATGTTGACCATAATATTTTTTTTGTTGAACCAGATCCTGCATAGACGGATCCTACAGCAGGCCGGCTTTATCCAGTTTGGCCAACTCCAGTTTCAGGAAGCACAAGAATACTTCAGGTGGGATCATCTGGTCACATTTCACTGCAACGCTCTGTGTTTTAAGTGATGGGACCCCTGTGGTTATTTTTTGACTATTTACTTTAGATTAGGATACTGCCACCTCCCCCAAGTTGTATTCCTTGTACTTTTATACTTTTGGCGAACACATGTTGTGATTCTGTGGTGTGTCCCCAGGAAAGGAGAGCTGGACGTCAGGGAGCTAATCTCCCTTTACCCCCTCCTGCTGCCCCCCACGTCCTCCTTCACCCGCTGCCACCCCCCGCTGCACCCCTTCGCAGACCTCAACCACCTGGCCCAGGGAGACCTGGAGAAAGTGGTGCGCTGCAAGAGGTTCCTCATCTCCTACCTAGGATCGGTGAGGGGCGCCACGGTTCACCCTTCATGGTTCTACCTTCATGTTCTACCTTCACCTTCCTGTACCGTCGATATGTTTTGGGGCAGCTTCAATTTTGATTATGTGCTTTGATTGTCATCCACCGAAATTGCAAGTCACTCTGGATTCAAGTGTCTGTGAAATCAGTGTGTGTGTGTGTGTGTGTGTTTTGTGTGTACAGGTCCGTGGTACAGAGGCCTCCAGGGCGTCCCGGGAGGAAGTGGATACAGCGCTGCTGAAGCTGTATGCCGAGCAGGACCACGAGAGTCTACTGGACCTGCTGGCCTCAGACAACACCTGCCTGTTGGCTGACAGCGCTCCCTGGCTGGAGAAACACAGCAAGTATGTTTAGAGAGCGATGTTCCCTCTAAGCTGTGCGCACGCGGCCGCGCAGGCCAGTCGAAGTGGCCTCGCAATACATCTTTCTTCAGGGGTTAAAGATCTGTGCATCAGAGGCGATGTAGGCTTGGTAATAAACATTAACAATACTGACATGTCTGGCACCCATGCCGGAGGTACGTTAGAACGTTTACATACAAAGTGTCCTTTAGGGTACTCTTGGCAGGCCCTGCTCCAGCAGTTGTATGCGTAGGCAGGATTTTTCAACAGGGTGGACTTTAATGAAGAAGGGTGGGCCACTTTTTTTTACATTTTATTTTTTAACTTATATAGGCAGTAAAGCAATTTTCCCCAAATTAAATATAATTGAATTGGGAGGAGGAGTGGGAGGGTTGGAGAGGCAGAGAGATGCCCGTCACCAGCCAGAATCAGCAGTGATGGTCGAGCTGCAGAGGCTCCATCACTTCCAGAAATTGGATATGCCAGCCGAACTCATGTCTTCAGTCGCAACAAAACCCACTGCCCGCTTAATTATTCCCCGGTGGTATACCGGATGCAGACGGCTACAAGATCATGTTTTGCTTGGTCTTTATATTAATCGGCGATCAACGCATGCTATGCTTCGTTGTTTTCATTTAACACACTTTTTATTTAACGCAACAGCAGAGTTGCGGCAGCCAGTTGTTTTGCGTGTCTGTCTGGGCTCAACGCTGCTGCCGCCTACATAGCTTTACCCAATCAGAATTAAGCACAGAATATAAAAAAAAACAAAAAGAGCATTTCTGTAAATATTTGTACCATAATGATACTTTATTGAAACAAAATTGTTTTTGTGGCATTATAATATGGGCTATTTTTTTTGTTATTTGAATTTCAAACTGCCGAATTTTGCACTTCTGATAGGGTGGGCCAGCTGTCAATCAAAGTGGCACTGGCCCACGTTGGCCCTAGAAAAAGCAGGTGCCCCAGAAAAAGGTCTGCCTAACATTTAAACATGAGTGGCTAGAGGAAACGGTCCAAACTGACACAAAAGATGGTCCATGTAGGTTAAAACTTTTACATATGAGAAATTACTAATTACTACTTTTATTTTTTATATCATTATCAGGCACAACCAGTGAACCAGTCATAATAAACTCTCTAAACCTTATTGAAGTTCAACCAAAGATCCTTTAAGTTCAACTAAACTGACACCATCGTAAAACACCATCAATAAAATGTTCCCAAAGTCCAACCCTTATAAAAGATATTAAGTAAATATCAACCTTGTAGTCCTATTGATGCATTTGCTGTAATCTCTTTGAATCCCCTATGGCTAACGCAGGCTCGTGGTCATTTTCAACCACTTATTTTCACATGGTCGCGAATTGCTCACAGTGCTGAAATGTGCTCACAGAAAATACATTTTGGCTCAGTGCTGAAAAAAAGGGAGGGATCATTGGTACGGAGGGACCTTGTATTTGGACTTTACTCTGCCATAAACAACTGTGTTTGGATTGTGTGAAAGCTCTGGTGAGGTGTAGTGTAGCTGGGGGAAAAGGATCAGTACGCGGGATCTGACTTATGATTTTGACGTGATCCAGACGTTGGAGGCATTGGAAGTGGAATGGGCATATTCATGAGAGAAGGCAGGAAAAATGCTGGTATAGACAGAAAACCTTTTAACTCAAACCTTATTTTAGATTTGGCCAAGTGTTTGTTGACATGGCCTGGCCTTTGATGGGTTCTCTGTGGTTTTTCCCCCTTAGTCTTTCTCCAAATGCAAAATATTTTGTCTCTTCTCAGATATTTTGCCCTGGGTCTCCTGTATCGCTGTAATGGCCAGGATTCTGCTGCTCTGCAGGTATACCGCAACTCTCCTAGCAGCAGACAGTTATGCACTAGTTGTGCTCTAGGTAGTATAAAAGGTGTCTATGTATTGTGGTCTAGTTGTGGACCCGTGTGGCGGATGGGGAGCTGCAGGACTCGACCAGACCGGACCTGTATGAATACATAGTGGACGTCCTCACCTTTTGTCCTAATCTGGACCTGGTCTGGAGGTACAGCGACTGGGCATTGAAGAGAGACCCCAAGGTATGGACATACAGGATCAATATTACTACTATGTCAATAGCACTTTCCTTGGACATCGTTGTACATAAACATTCCCTAATTTTTCTGAATTATTTATCTGAATCATTCTGACTTTATTGTTCAAAGGTAGGAGTCCAGATCTTCACCAAGAGGTCTTCTGGCAAGGACCAATCGGGTCAGCCAATGCCTGATGATGTCATCACTTACCTTGAGAAGCACAGCCCTGCCCGCCTCCTATACCTGGAACACCTGGTGTTGGAAAGACGCATTAAGGTAACTGTTCTGTGCTTACCTTCTGCTAAAGGAACAGTGTATTAGAATATAGCGGTTGGAGGAAATGCAGAAGAAATGGAACATTTCAATAATCATGTATAATCCCATGGAAATATGAATATATTTTTTACCTTAGTTTGAGCCCTTTATATCGAGATAGTGAATCTTCCAGGGAGGCAACCATGTTGCAACGCCATGGTTCTATAGTAGAACGGGGAAAATACTGCAGGGGGAAAGCGTATTTACGAAAATGCATTTTGGGGTAAGAGTTGTAGGAAGGAGTTTGGTGGGTTTAAGTAAAATCAATGTATAGGAGCCTTATAATTATAATTAGGGATGTTTTATATAAAATGCGCCATCCAAGAAGCTTAACCCTATCGGATGCGGACATTCAAAATCAACCGCTGGCCAGGAGCTCGACACATCTTTAAACAAAAACGACGTGGTGTTATAATACAAGTGTCCCAGACACTTAACCTCTCTCATAGTCTCCTGGTTAAACTGATTTTAATCTGAGGCTAAAAAGGGTGAGATGTCCTTCTTTCTTGAAACGGAAAATGCGGCGTATGTGTAATGTCCCGTTAATCTCCATGAATTGTATTTATTTTATGGACCTGGGATAAATATGGGAATGAACAAATCGCGTTCATATTATAGGGACCTATAGTTCTACATTTACATTTACTAAATACAACTCCTAAATCAAAGAACCTCTTCGCCTGACTACTTGATGCTGATTTAGACGCTTACATCATATTGGATGTACCTAACGGCTCCTTCAACAGTAATGGACAGTACAGACCACGCTCGGCGTTGGGTCAGTAATCTGGTTGGTTGAAATCTGCAACCTCACCGCGAGTGGCCCTCTATTTCCTGCATATTTATTATAGTTTATCATTATTTTAAATGTTTATCTTTTCAATGCTACACCTGTCCTTCACTGTTTACACTGGGTCTGATTGGGCGTGTTTTCTCGTCTCCGTGTTGTGTGTAGAAGGAGAAGTTCCACAGCCTCCTTGCCGTGCTGTACCTGGAGCAGGTGTTGTCTCTGCTAGAGGGCGCTCCTCCCCCGGCCCCGGGCCAGCTCTCCCTCGCCCGGGAGAGGCTCCAGGCCCTCCTCCGGGAGTCCAACCTCTACAGGGTCCAGCTTCTGCTAGGTCTGCTGACCCCCACACATCTCCCTCAGCCTCCTAGCCCGTCCTCACCCCTCCTCCCCTCCACTCCCCTCCTCCTCTCTACTCCCTCCCTCCACCTTCTCCTCCTCACTCTCCTCCTCCCTCCCTCCACTCTTCTCCTCCCCCCTCCACTCCTTCTCCTCCCCCCTCAACTCTTCTCCTCCCCCCTCCACTCTTCTCCTCCCCTCCACTCTTCTCCTCCCCCCTCTACTCCTCCTCCCACCTCCACTCTTCTCCTCCCCTCCCCACTCCCTTCTTGTCCTCCCCCCTCCACTCCTCTTTCCTCCCCACTCCCTTCTCTCCTCCTCCCCCCTCCACTCTCCCTCCTCCTCCCTCACTCTTCTCCTCCCCCCCTCCCACTCTTCTCCTCCCCCCTCCACTCCTCTCCTCCCCCCTCCACTCCTCTCCTCCTTCTCATACCTTCGCTGTCAGCCTCCTCACCCATAGCTCTACTACTCCCTCTACTCTACTACACCACTTATTAGACACACTTAATCTATATTGCACTTATTCATAGTACTGAATTGTGTAGCATCTGCCGTAGCTGCTATCACTGCTGTACACGAGGAATGGGTTAGCCTAGCGTTTGTTAGTACTTGCACTTGGCTCTATGAACATCTTTACTGCACTGACAGCGATATATTGCTTCACTTCTTATGACAAATGTACTTATTGTAAGTCGCTTTGGACAAAAGCTTCTGCTAAATGCCCTAAATGTTAATGTAAATGTAAATACTCCTCCTCATACCTTTGCTCTCCCCCTCCACTCCTCTCCTCCTCCTCGTACTTTCTCTCTCCTCCTCCTCAGCGCTGCACTCCTCTCCTCGTGCTGTGACTGTGTGTATGAATGGTTGTGAGTCTCTTTGGACAGAAGGGTCTGCTCAATACCCTGAATATAAGTAGAATTCGTGTCATCTGTATAATAAACGTGTTACAATTGTCCCAGGTAAGATGGAGGGCTGTGATCAGCTGCTGCTGGAGCGCGCCACACTCCACGGGAAGCTGGAGGATCACGGAAAGGCGCTGGACATCCTGGTCCACCAGCTGCAGGACTACAGCTCGGCGGAGGCCTATTGCCTCTGGGCGTCCTCCTCCTCCTCCCAGGGCGCAGCCTGCAGACAGCAGCTCCTCCACCTCCTTCTCGACATGTATCTAGGTGGAGGTGCAGAGGGGAGACGAGGAGACCTTGAGATGGCCGCCGTGGACCTGCTGAATCGTCACGGCGAGCGGTTTGACGCGGTGCGCGTGCTGAGCGTGCTCCCGGAGGGCTGGTCCCTGCAGCTGCTCAAGCCCTTCCTGGGCCGGGCTGTGCGCACCAGTGTGCACGCTAGCAGGACGTCTCGCCTGGCGCTGGGCCTGTCCCGTGCTGAGAACCTGCAACTGTTGCATGACAGGGTGAGCAGCGCATGGGCGCAACCTCGGCTCTCTCCACATCAGCCTCCTCCGGTGGGCCACGCTAACACTCCCACTAAGGGGCTGGAGTCCACATACGAGGGGTCAAAATATGGGTTGAAAATAAGACGCAGACTTGTCCGCTGTACAGTCAAAACAGACGTAAAGCTAGAAAGGATCACTGTTAATGCTAATGCAATTACACTTTAATACTTGATTCATGTTATAAAATAACCCCTCGCAGCATGTCCCCCTATTTATTCCAAATATACGGGAGTGAATATCGGTCAAGGAATCTCTTGACAAATGGCATCAGCGTATCATATCTCATCTTTAAATAATTCAGATTATATCCTGTATTGCAGTGTGAAATAATGATAAAGCATTTGATTAATATATCGCCTTTTTATCAGTACCCCATGCAATTTATGTGTGGGGGACGGAACCACAATGCAATGAAGTAAACTAAATAAAGAAAACACCAGTAAATGACTAAACATTGTTTTTTGATCATCTAGTTAAAGGAGCGGAAGAAGCCCATCCTGGTGTCGGAGAAGCGGGGCTGTCACCTCTGTCACAACACATTCAGCTGCCCCGACGTGGTCTGTCTGCCCGGCGCTGTCCCCGTACACACACACTGCATCGCACACAGACTGTCAGACTCCGCCCTCAACACGCATGCTGACTCCGCCCCCAGCAAACACGTGGACTCCGCCCCTAACAAACACTCAACGCAGAACAGCAATCACACGTAAGACTCGCTGGTGCGGGATCTGGACCAATCAAGGAGCTGGGATTGCCCGAACCAGAAGGCTAACCCAGTCATGCTACGTGCTACTGAGACACGCGGAGAGAGAGCGCTTTTACGTCCGTGCGTGCTAGTTCACACGTGCCTGGGCGAAATGGTTGATTTGAAGCTATTTATTTCAGTGCTGCTTTTACACTAATTTCTTTTTTTTCAACTGGATGATGTGAGAATTGACTTAACCAAATCATTGACTGCCCCGCTCCTTCCCTGGCCTACTCTTTGAGGTGCTGTTTTCCCCCTGACCCCTGCTCCGGGGCCTTATCTGCACCCCACATATGTATTAAGCTGATGTCCACCCCAAACAGAACTCTTAACCCAATCACAACTTCTTTAGGAGAAAACGCTAATACCAGAGGGTAGAAACCTCCACTTCTCTCTGGGATGAAAAACATTAGATCAGAGTTTGTCATTCAATGTGTCATCTTGCTCTCCTTGGCATCGGATGCTTAACCACCATGGGACTTATTTGTACGGTCTGGTATTCTTGCACAACATAACGTCTGCCAGGTTATGAAACAATCTGACATGAGCTTGCTTGGCTGTTGTCCCCCATCCCAGTGCAGTGTCTTCATGCTACTGCTAAGCTAATGCTAGGCTTATCCTCTTTGACCAGGAAGCACACAGTTTGCTAAGCTTGTCTCTATCTAGATGGGAGTATATGTGATGTATCAACCGCTGCTTTCGAAATAAAAGGGTAATTTGTAATTTTGGGTGAGGGGGTGGTGCAGTGATTGTTAACATTGAGGTAAATGTCCTAGGGTTGACCTCTGCTTGTTTGTATTCGGTCTGAGATGGTCTTGAGAAGGTGTAAAACTTATGAAATATACATGTTTTGCAACAGAGTTACATTTTTTTCTTATTGTCCAAGTTATATTTTGAGTCTTTTAGAAGGTGGTGCTTGACAGAGAGTAGAGTGGTGGAATGCTGACATTCATGTTTGGCATCGGTAAATGATCTATCATCTGGAATATCTGCTGAGTTTCCAAAGTCTGACCATTACAGGTGAATGCGTGGCTATTTATATTTTGTCCCATTGGGACTGAAAGATAACAGCCCAACGTACATTTTGATTTATATATTTGAGGTTTTTCCTTCTTCAATTACTAAATGGACTTCCAGAAGTTGAGGTCCCACAAAGTCATGCGGCTGTCCTCAGTTGACCCAGGACTGAAATTAGCATTCTTGTTTTGTGTATTTAAGAAGGAGTGGTCAGAGGAATAATGGTCGGACCATTTTACGTTTCAAGACCATGAACCCTCCTTTATTTGTGTGTGACTGTCCTATCATGTTATGCCATAGCGGACACATCCCTCAGGGTCCCCTACCAAGACGACATTACCAACTACTGACCACTGTTAGATAATTCATTCATAATTTATTCATTTATTTGTTCATGGAAGGGAAATTACCTCCTAACAAAATAATTATACCCAGTCCTGACCATATCTAAATCCAGTATTAGGATCTTGCACAAAGTATTTATATTATTAAAAAAATAATAACAATGCTTGTGTTGAAACATTGACATGTATAAATATTCAGTATTTATACTGCTTTGAAAATCACATCCAAATGGCATGTTAACAGTGAAGTGGACCATTTGAATAAAGATGAACTAATACCATTGTTCACATGATATTCAGTCATAAGGTTTATTATATCTGAAGGGTTGTGGATTAGTTTAATTATGCAATGGTTTCACATTATTAGTAAGGACTATGGTTTTGAAAACATTAGCCTACCTTCGTTATGCCGGCAGGACGATTTAAAATTAAATAATGTATAAAATATGCCTTATAATAAAACAGGAAATATGGGAAGATGTAAGAAATTTATCAAGTGGCATACAGGGATAGGTTTAGTCTTTATGGCAAAAATAAATGTCCCATATAAATAGTCTCTTGCGCTTTCCACCAGAGGGCCATGTGGATGCGCGCCCATCTTTACTTGGCAACGTAGGCAGAAATTCCGACAACCCTTAAATGAAAACCGTCCCAAATACAACGAGACAGACATTCTATCCATTAAATGACGGATGTTCAGTAAAATGCCAACGGTATATTTGACGATAGTGTAGTTTCAACGGACTCTGTATTTGTATTATGAGTGTAGTGTTAAAAATCACTGTTTGACTTTAGACCCACCCTGGTGGGTGATGTGATGTTCTGCTTGACAAGGGCCGCATTGCTCCCGATGTTGTGTGAGCATGGATAACTTTGGACGAGTTGCTGCTTCAAAATTAAAATGGCTTTAGTTGGCTTTGAAACGTACACGTGCATTGCCAAAGAACAACGGTAAAATAAGCTACAGAAAAATGGTTGACACTTCCCTCATTTGCGTTTCCCATCTGGCCGAGCGTCAAGCATAAACACAGACTTGAGAGTGGGCGGGGCCTCGTTCATAGCCCTGCGGCGGGGAGTGGGTGGATATAGGATCATGAATTGTAACGTTACACCGGTCTACTGTAACGTGATTTCCGGTATTGTACTTCGTCTCTTACTATTCATTGTGTACGCTAGTTTAACGGTCCGCGGAGCAAGAAGAATAAGAGCATGAATAGAAGACGAGACAAAAATAACGGAAATAAAGTTAACGGATACACCTTTATCGTATGTCCCTCCCCCCTCTCAAAACGCCTATCGGCGTGCACCCTATGTAGCTTAAAGTCCCGCCCTCTCTCTTAAACGCTCATTTGGGCTGTCTCACGACGGCACGCCTTGGAGCGAGCGTCAGGAAACGACTCTTCCAACGATTTCTCGGTCCCAGTTTAGAAGTGTAAAAGTAACCTAGTCCGGGTGGTGTTCATTTAAAACGTCGTGGTGTTGTAGTGGTGATGCTTGGGGTGGTCGGAATGACGGGCAGGTAATGTTGTATTATCTGCTCCATAATTACATTCTAGGAGTATACTACTCCTAAATCAGTCAGCTAGATCCGATAGCCATGTTAGCTTAGCGTAGGCCCCGTTATATTAGTTTACTTGTCCAATGACAATATAGACCTGAAAAGATGCCAACAACGATGGAATTTTACATTGAGTATCTGGAAATTGTTAATAAATAATCCTGTAAGCATCCCATGCTGTTGTCTTTATGAAGAAAATTTTCAGGGGGATTAGTTATTAGTTAACGTTATTCTATCTGGAGAAAATAGTAATTTGTATTCAATTAGAAGGAAAGCTACTCAATCATTTACAAAGATAAGCATTATGAGATCAAGTGAAGCCTATCCTCATTTAAATCTATTAAGTTAAGTTCATCCTCATGCTATTCTGTTAGGATATTTCATCCTCATTTTATCTCCAAAGTGTTATTTCATCATCCTCAGTTATTCTGTACATTACGTTAAATTGGCCAGCATCCTTTTTAAAGTTAGAAAGCTTTTGGCGATTCTGTCATGTTTCATGTATTAAGCCTCTCCATGTCGACTCGGTGTAGTGAACTCTCATGCCCAAATTAGGTTATGACTTGTGCTGAATATTTCATTGCCGTCTCAGTATTGGCGGAGGAGTTTTGTATAAACAGATTTACAACAGACCGTCTTAACGCTGTCATTCCAGACGCCTCGTTTAGGATTACTTGTTGGTGTGTGTGTGTGTGTGTGTGTGTGTGTGTGTGTGTGTGTGTGTGTGTGTGTGTGTGTGTGTGTGTGTGTGTGTGTGTGTGTGTGTGTGTGTGTGTGTGTGTGTGTGTGTGTGTGTGTGTGTGCGTGCATACGAATAATAGATTCATGTTGTTTCCTGACTATTATAGTTTTCATTGTTGGGTAGAAACATCTTGGACACTACTACGGTCATTTTTTCCGGGGCTTGCAAACTCAGTTTTTTGTCCTCTGAGAATATTTTAGCCACATTTCTGGAATCAATACCATTACTGTAGTCACAAGGTCCGAGATGTACTTTTAGAATGTTGTACCCTATAAGTGAGAAATCAACCGAACAAGCAATGTTTTTAATATATAACCCAGATATATATTATTTTACCTGTCAAAGCTATCTGAGTGCAGTGGCAGGTTTTTATTTTAGATCCTTGGCTAAGGCGTTTGACTCCAATCCAAAAAGTGCTGGGTTCATTCCCTATTTCCGCAACCTTACCTGTTGTCATCTTTGAGCAAGATGCCCACACCCCTACCTGGTCCTAATTATGATGTCATCAGTATCTGAATTCATGCCAATTTATTTTGATTACAGTGTTGATCAATTACTAAATAGAATTTGAAATGTTTTTTTGATTGACAGCATGGCTAACGCCCTGGCCAACGCAGCATGCGAGCGCTGCAAGAGTGGCTTTGCTCCTGCAGAGAAGATTGTGAACAGCAATGGAGAGCTGTACCATGAGCAGTGTTTCGTCTGCGCTCAGTGTTTCCAGCAGTTCCCAGAGGGACTCTTCTATGAGGTTTTTCTTTCTTTCTTTCTTTCTCTTTCTTTGAGCAGCAGGAAATGTGATGTTATCCTCTCCCTATATTTGCTAACAGGAAGTGTGTTGTGTTTTAGTTTGAAGGCAGGAAGTACTGCGAGCACGACTTCCAGATGCTGTTCGCCCCCTGCTGTCATCAGTGTGGTTAGTCCTACACAATAAAACACGCATGGACAGCATGGACATAGGAAACAACGATGCAAAACAGACAAAGCACACCACAGACACCACACCACAGAGGTAAACGTGTAAAAAAACACAATAAAAACGTATGGTCAAAACATATCACAATCAACAACAATCTAATCTTATATCATGATTACTTAACAGTACAACCAAACTGATTTTCTTTATTAAAAAAAAAAAATTCTTCAATATATGTGATTGACAGGCTAGATGGATTCCCCAAAACAATCAGAAGAGATGCCCTGATTGGTCAGAAATAAGTCTAAACGCTAAATTGTCTCATACAGCACATGCATGAGGGCAGTCATTTAGAACAGATATTCTTAGATTTCCAAAACTAATACCTGATGGATGACAATGACATTTTTTTGACTCCGAACTTCGTTATTCGAATATAATTAGAATATCAAAAAATAAATCAAAATTTAAACGAATATAAGGGCAGCCCTTAATATTCGAATCTGTTATGGGCAGGCCAAGAGGGAGAGACGTCGGAGAATCCGACGCAGTCTATTCAAAATATTGTATTGACCACGTTAGAGGCAGTGAATGAAGTATTGATTAGACAACGATTTATTCGAAACCTAATAAACCGTTGGAACACCCAAGACCGGTTACCATAGCAACGTGGTAAACAAATCTCGCGAAGCCCAATCCAGGTCTTACTGAAGGCATTCAATGGTCAAAATATTATGAAAAAATATTTGGATATTAATAAACAAACAAACTTCGAATATGATTTTTGGGCAAAAGTCAAAGCCCTAATTTACGCTCAGTGAGAAGGGATCTTAAGCAGGGAAGGAATGGGACAATCCGTGGTCCAAGTCTAGCAGTGTCGACTAAAATGCTGAATATATGGCGTTTAAAGCAGGGCATAAAGAGAGGTTACAGACGTTCAGGTCCCAACGAGACCTGTGCGTGGTCCCAGCTCCCGCTTAAGATCGCGGCATTGCAGTCTTAGTGCGCTTTAAGGACAGCAGCGTACACAAAAAACATGATTCTCTCTGTGGGTACTCTACTAGGCTTTGGCTGTTCTGCTAAATTAAATGGTGCCGTTTCTAAGGTACACTGAAACGCATCATTGACATATATTTTGACTATTTAATCAGTCAAATGCTCGTTATCGATGCAGGTTCTGTCATGATTGTATGTGAATACCGTGCACAGTCATACAAAATGGAGCTTGTCGTCTACAAAGAGTAAGGCAACTGTTTGATATCATAGATGTTTTATACTTATTATGACCCCCCTGTCCGCCTGTCTGATTGCTGAAGATCAAACTTGATGACACGTGACCCAACATGTGTTCTCAGGCGAGTTTATCATCGGCCGTGTGATCAAAGCCATGAACAACAGCTGGCACCCTGACTGTTTCTGCTGCAACATCTGCCAGGCAGTGCTCGCTGACGTGGGCTTTGTCAAGAATGCTGGCAGGTCAGCCCCAACACTACTGTATTTAATCTGTGTTCTTTAATCTAGAACCACAGGTAAACCCCATGTATATATTGTGTTTAGTCTTTGGTCTTTAATCTAGAAACACAGGTCAGCCCCATATAAATACTATGTTTAATCTGTGGTCTTGAATCTAGAACAACAGGTCAGCCCCATATATTGTATTAATTCTATAACCTGTATTCTGTTATCTAGAACCACAGGCTACCATCACATACTGAAACTCCAATAGAAACTCCCTGGTAGTCTGGTATCTTATCCCATACATATCAGCATCATGTCGCTGTACTGAACCGTTGTATTAGTGTATGGCCAGACGCAGTCCCTGCATGGTTGAAGGGGGTCACTTGATGAAGGCAAATTGTTCTTTCTTGCGTGTAACCAGACACCTGTGTCGTCCCTGCCACAACCGAGAGAAGGCTCGCGGCCTTGGGAAGTACATCTGTCAGAAGTGCCATGCCATCATCGAGGAGCAGCCTCTCATCTTCAAGAATGATCCCTACCACCCCGACCACTTCAACTGCAGCAACTGCAGGTCGGTGCCCTCCTCTCTCTGCGCCGTGGTATGCGGCCATGTTACCCATGCAGCCGGGTTGAACGGGTTCTCTTGCGTGACAATGTCATAAGGGTCTCATGATCTTTCCATGATGGTGTCAAGACGTGGTGACATGGTGGTTTTATGACGCCGTCCTGATGTTGTCGTTGCCATGTTATCGACGTTATCATGATGACGTCATGGCGTTCTCATGATGTTGACATTGCGTTCTCATGATGTGTGTGTGGTGCAGTAAGGAGCTGACAGCCGAGGCCAGGGAGCTGAAGGGTGAGCTGTACTGTCTGCCCTGCCACGACAAGATGGGGGTCCCGATCTGTGGTGCGTGCAGAAGACCCATCGAGGGTCGCGTGGTCAACGCCATGGGCAAGCAGTGGCACGTGGAGGTCAGTAGGAGAGAGGGTAGCCAGACATAACTCAGCGCCTCAGCGGGCATATTTTAGCTGTAACGCTCCTCCAGCACACGGGCAGCCAGATTGCCCCGTCTTTTTTTGTGTTTTTCCTTTTCATTTATTTTCATGTACATTTGTACCACACATCTTCTTCATATTATATAGATCATCATAACGCACGGAAATAGGACATTTTGGTGAAGTTTTAGCGAACAACACTCTGAATAACCGATGTAGGAGGATAAATGAAAGCGCCCTTATAGATTACACGGACTGCAGGGATTGACCAGGTTCTGTTATGTCTGGTTCTTTCAGACAAACACTGTGTTATGGTCACTTCAGATCTTGTGATAAGTGTGTTCTATGTGTGTCTGCAGCACTTTGTGTGTGCCAAGTGTGAGAAGCCCTTCCTCGGTCACCGTCACTATGAGAGGAAGGGGCTGGCCTACTGTGAGACCCATTACAACCAGGTACGCCTTCCTTACATTACCCCCGTAACAATGATCCAACTGTATGCAAGGTGGCCACTCGCAATCATTTTTTGGATCAGTGCGTTGGGTAAAATGTCATTAATAACACCAAATGCCATCACAAGTTACCAGAGTTCTTCTGAAGCATTAAGCAGCAAATGGTTGGCTTGTATATGTATTTCATTAATTACCTACACAAATAAAATATTTTATGATAATATCTATTATATAAATTTGATTTGATACATTTTCTGTAGATTGACTGACTTATCGATTAATGAACTATTGACCTTTAACTAATAAACAATAATGAATGTACACACCACCCTGTCCAACACACCCCCCTCCTCTACCTTTATCCTAGGCTCATTCTCTGGTCATGTCATTAAGTTTCGTGTCTATTCAATGTTTGTGTATTTTAGTTAGCTGGTTCAGGAGCTTAGATTAAAGTCTGCCTTTTGTCCACTGACCAGCTGTTTGGAGATGTTTGCTACCACTGCAACCGTGTGATCGAAGGCGACGGTAAGGACTAATACTCAGATGACCTATTCAAGATAATGCCTTGAACTATTGCAAAGAATACTTTTAGGGGTAGAACTAGTAACAAGCAAGAATAATTTACAAGTGAACCTATTGAGAGATTTTGTTTTTTGGGAGTTTTCTGCTTCCTAGTGGTTAAAACAGGCTATGTTGATGGTGGTCCATCTTTGGAAGACGCGTTACACATGCCATCAAAATGCTGCACATTATCTCACAAATATTGTAAATATTGTAGTTTGAGACCTAAAAGGTTACCGAACCAAATACTGCCAACCAATGTGGACTAGTATGCACTCATGTCATGTCTTCGTCAGATGAATGGTATGATTTCCGATCCCTCTCTCCTGGTCTCTACAGTGGTCTCAGCCCTCAACAAGGCCTGGTGCGTCAGCTGCTTCTCCTGCTCCACCTGCAACACCAAACTCACCCTCAAGTACGTCCCTGCCCCCGTCTGCTCTGGGCTTACTGTGTGTGTTTAGTGGGCATCATGTGGGTGTGTGTGTGTGACTACTCACTCTGTCTAGGGCTTCTAACTCACCCTGGGGTCTCGGTTAACAACCCCCGGTCTAGTCCTTATAACCCTCCCTCAATCTTTTCCTTCCTTTCCTCCTCCCTTCATGTCTTCTTTCTTCGGCTTCCCTCTCTTGCGTCCTCCCCACCCCCCCCCTTGCCCTCTGGTTGCGCTGCCCTGTGGGCGGGGCTACGTCCAGAGATAAGTTTGTGGAGGTGGACCTGCGTCCGGTGTGCAGGCGTTGTTACGAGCGCATGCCTGACGAGCTGAAGCGCCGCCTGGCCCGCCGCGAGCGAGACGTCAAAGAGGGCCGGAAGAAGCCCACCGTCTGTGTGTAGAGGTTCCTCTCTCGTTGCTCTGCAAGCACCCTTCAAGGCACCCGCTTCCCCCGCTGTGATGTCACCGTGATGTCGACGGCATGCCCTCTCCCGCTGATGCTCCCTGCGCTCTTTTTGTGTTTTCTCTATTTTTGTGTTTGTGTATTTATCTGAATGCTGTCTGGTGTCAATGTACCCTCGTCTAACAGAGACTATTGAACCACCAGGTGTGATGTTGTCTAGCCATGGCATGTTCAAAATCGATCCATTAGTGTCGTCACAAGTGGGTGGAGGAGTGCCCCCCCCCCCAGATGTATAATGGGATATATTAGCCTACTAGGGATTAACCAAGGTCAAATTCCTGACGTTTATTATTACTGCATCAAAAGGGTATTATTCAAACCGTGATAATAGTATAACCGAAATTTGCCGTTGAACCAGTCAACGTTCCTCCCCGGATCAATGTCCACTAGTTGGCGCCCCGGAGACAGGCGCAGCAGGCTATGGGAGTTTGTATTGCATTGAGATGAACAACGTGGCCGAAGGCAGTGACAGCGCAGAGATTTTTCCACCTTGGAAAAGGCCCTCTTATCTGTAATGTCAACCAAGTGCAGATACCTCAAGGTCACATGATGCCGTATTTAATGTTTTTTTTCATTCCGAAGTGTCTGGGTAAAGCCCAGCCGCCCCAATCGCGAAGACGTTTTAACAAATGGAATTTAAATCACCACGCTAAATTCTAGGCAACGAACAATCAATAACCAAAATTGTACATTGGGATCTCAAGATATCTACCCGTTTGTGTTTCATCAAGTTTATACTGTCATTGCATTGTATTATTTTAATGATCATGTAAACAAAAAGTGAATAGTGCTGCCTTATTGTGGTTTCAAGGTAAAGATTGGTGAAAGGATTTCCGTGGGTAAATCAGTACTTATTAAATGTCAGCACACAGCCTAATAGTTGGTACAGGATACTCAACATCATACCTCGTGGCATAATAGGGGCACTTTTTTGTACACGTACATGTCTCCATTTATAGGGTTAGGGTTAGGCCTGTTTTACTTTTTCATATGTTTATGAAATGTAGTCATTCACATTAATTTCAAAAGTGCAACTTTACAAATGGTGTAGCGCAACTTGTAGGTTGGCACACCAAAATAAGCATGCACAGCCATTCAGAGCATGGCTCCAATCAGCGCTGTTTTAAATGGGCTCTAATGAGGATCAGTTGGGTCTGTCTGGTGGGTTCATCTTTTTTTTGTGTTTCTCTTTCTCTTTGCAGGAACAAGTTTGTGGAATTTGACATGAAGCCGGTATGTAAGAAATGTTATGAGAAGTTTCCTCTGGAGCTCAAGAAGAGGCTGAAGAAGCTGGCTGAGGCGGTGGGCAGAAAGTAATGTCGTCCCAAGCCCTTGGGGTGTATCAATACCTTTGACCTAAGATGAGGCCTACTGTGGTGTTGACGAGTTGATTTCATATTCCCCCTCCTGTTTGACCTGACTTAAACTCCTATCCTAGTATGTTTGACCTTACGGTGACCCCTGCAGTAGAATGTTAGACCTTAAGGTGAGGCCTACTGTGGTATGTTAACCTTAAGGTATGGTCTACTGTTTGTTTGCCTTAAGGTAGGTTCTCCAGTAGTTTTGACCTTAAGGGGCCTACTATAGTGTTAACCTGAGGCTTCTGTTTTCTTAAGTCTTAACTTCATTTATTTTTCCACGTTTTTTAATGCCCAAGGTATTTATATTCGCTGCTTATGCATCACAGTGGCATTGCAATCGCAAAGCGCTCTCCATTTAAGATTAACAATTGGTTTATAGTGTTTCTATTCTTGTTAAATTGTTGCCAACGTACTTTAGTTCTTATTTTACATTTATCATAGCCCACATGAGACGCTATTGTATGATCTTTTATTTAGATTAGATTCACTTTATTGTCATTGCATAGTAACAGGTTACAATGCAACGAAATGTTGGTGGGTCTAACCAGAGTGCAAACATCAGTTTGAGCAACATGTAAATATATTTGCAGTATAATATCTGTGCAGCAAAAGTTAATTACAACAGTTATAAAGTAAAGTGCAGGTAGTACAGAAAAGTGCGATTTAGCAGTAGGGACTAGGTAGTATGAGATATGGATGGGGGAGGGAAGAAGCTGTTCATAGTCCTGTTAGTTTTGCCTGGGAGGCTGCGGTAGTGTGCCCCAGAGCGGGTTCCACGTTGAAGGGTAAACAGTCCATGGTTGGGGTGAGAGGTGTCCTTTATGATGTTGCATGCTTTTCGAAGACGCCTCTTCACGTATAATTGAGGTTATGGTGGGGAGAGTGGTCTTGGTGATGAGTTGGGCGATCTTCACCACCCTCTGCAGGGATTTTCGGTCCTTGATGGTGCAGTTGCCGTAGCAGACTGTGATGCAGGTGGTGAGGATGCTCTCGATGGTACAGCGGTAAAAGTTCAGCAGCACTTGGGGGGGTTAGATGGGCTTTAGCAAATTTCCTGAGGAAGAACATGCGCTTGTGAGCCTTCTTGATCAGGGTTGTGGTGTTGGGGGTCCAGGAGGGGTCCTAAGAGATGTGGACTCCAAGGAACTTAAAGCTGGTGACACGTCGACCTCCTCCCCATTGATATGGACAGGGCGGTGTGTGCCTATTTTGTTCCTTCTGAAGTCCACGATGATCTCTTTAGTCTTGCTTGTGTTGAGGGCCAGGTTGTTGTTGATGCACCACTCTGCCAGGTGCCGGACCTCTTCCCTGTATGTATGCCTGTATTTTGTAGATGTACTGCTAAAGAACTGCAGTACCTTTTTATTGCGGTAAGAGATTTTTTCCACTAGGGTACTACTTTGAAAACGTAAATCCGGTGGATTGATGCAACAAAGAATATATCTGATTGGCTTTTGTATTGTGCCTTGAATATATAACCATGTATCCTGATATGCAATTCATTTATTTTTTCATAAAGCTCTATGTATTTTCAGATGTATTATTATGATGCATTAATATGCCACAAATGTATTTTTCTTAATCACAGATTCAAATATACCTTTAATCAATATTGGGTCATGTGATTGCACTACAGTTACTAATGCTTAATATACATGATGAACACTATGAACCTTCTCACCTCAGTCGTGTGATTTTAGGTGACAGTGTAATTTGGAATTGGCGAAATCAAAGGAAAAAAACATGGATAATTAGAACTTCCATTATGTGGGTTCCTGCTTGTTGGCACCGAATGATCAGCCCAATAATTAGCATGTTGGCAATTCATGGATACGACACCTTCTTTCATTTGAAAGAACTTAATAAAGATATCACAACATAATACTGAATTGTGTTTCTTCTGTCGTATTCCCAGCTACACCTTGTAAAGATCAATTCCCCTTTTCATGTCCAGTGGCTGTAACTTGCATTACCCTGGGCATATTAACACATGGGTCATGTCTACGGGCATGGGAAGACAGTTCTTATCTGGCAAGGTCACACAAACTTTAATATCTGGATGGTTTTCCATCGATACACGTACTGATTTGTTAATACTATGGATTCAATCATTGTCTTTGTGATCACAAAGTGTAGTCTCACAAATGTTTATTGAGTTTGAGTCGGATTAGTCCGGTTTATCACTGGAGAATTGTTTGGTGAAAACAGTGTCAAGTCATAATAGTATTGAGTACATTTTGTCATGCAATAAGAAAAATGTATGTACATTGTTTATGAACAATAGGACATTTCTGTACAGCCCTGGTACAAAATAAGTACAGTACAATATAATAGTTCAATGTCCATTCCCAGAGGAAGAAGAAAAAATAGTATACATAGTTTAAGTGCAAATTTAGATACCTTTAGTGTTGTTTATAATATTTATATGTATATATATTTGTGTTGTTCAAGTATAACAACATAGAGCAAAAGAGAGAAAGTCTTCTACCAGAAATTGAACACGAAACCATGCACTCATACCCAGGATAGAATAAAGAATACAAAATAAAAGGGTGTTTCCCAAAGTCCTTGGTAATAAATACGGTCACTCAGGAGAAAAGGCCTTTTTCCAGAAACAAACAGATTCACAGCACAATGATGAATGGTTTTGAATGTTAACAAACGTACATTTCTTAATTCAAGCATAACAAACTAACTATAACTTGTCCATAAATAGTCCAATGAAGTGGGTTCTTTTACTTCGAAAATTAACATTTTAAGTGCAATATAAAACAGTCCTTCCACCAATACTGCTCTGTATATTCCATATAAATTAAATCAATGGATTTAATTTATATATTTAAATAGTAATACAGTGTTCATATAGCATTTTAAGCTTTCACACTGTATATATAGTACAGTTTAATATGTAGCCTGTGACCTTGTGTTCACAAAGTACCATATATTGTATAAATTGGGACATTTATACATCGTATACAATACTGATATCTATCCTTGTTTCACAGCTTGTATACCATGATTACACATATCCGTGAAGCGTAGCATGAAGGCTAGCTAGGCTGTGATGGTGGTTCGTGATGGTGCTGTCTGAGGCAGGGTGACTGAGATGGAGTTTGTCGGCGGATTGAGGGAAAGCCCCAGAAGCGTAGCCTAAAAGCAGTCCACTGCCCCAGCGTCATCGGGAAGAGCAACTTGAGTTGGTCAATGTCACCGAAGACAAGCGCTAAGCCGCTAAGGTCATTCTCCCTGACAACCTTAGCATAATCAGAATTAGGGTGCATCCTCTCCAGCTAAAAAAGAAGAAGGGGAAGAGTAGGATAAAGGGTTTGTTAATTCATTAATTAATTATTGATCAAAGCTGATACGATGTCTTGTGTAGTGGGTTTAAATCATTCTGGTGACTTTGCCATTATTTCCTAATGATAATGAATGATCCTAACTCAGTGTTAGCAGCTTACCTCTGAACAAACTTGCTCAACGCTCATGTTGATGATGGTTTTGATAGGCAGCGGCACGACGGCACCAGTCCACCCGGATTCCTTGAGCTTGGAGACCCCTCTGATCTGACCCAGCTCCTTTCTTATCGTGAGGTCAAGGTTCACCGTCGCCGCCGCAAACGCCTCAATGTCCTTTATAGTGAGCGGGAAGTCGACCTTCAGAAGCATTTCAAAGGTCTCTGGATCGCTGTCCTGCTCCAGGAGGTCTTCGATCTGTTCCCTGATCATGTAGAGCTCCACCCTGGACTCCTTGAAGACCTGCCACAGGAGCTTGGAGTCCTCACTGTGCGACACGTTGCCCCCGTCGATCTCTAGTCTCTGCTGGTCGTCTTCCATACAGTTGAGGAGCCAGCTGAGACGGCAGGGCCAGTAGTTGGCCAACACCACCCAGGCCGCAATGTTCTCTGGTGGAGGAACCTCGGCTTTCAGATATTTCATGATGGTCACGGTCATCCGAATGGAGTTGATCACCCGCCTCATGGACATGCTGTCGTCCAAGATGTATTTCTTCAGCCTGCCCCCGTCACTCATGAAGCTTTTGAAGGCAATGGTGACAAGGTTCTCTATTTCCTCCTCCACCACCTCCATGGATGCCCTGTTTGTAGAAATCAGTGGCATGTGGATGTCCTCTGCTCTTTCAAGGGAAGACTGGTCTTGCGTTGATTTGCTGCAACACAGTCTGTGTTTGCGCCTGTGTGTCCCGCTCTGAATCACGTCTGATTTGCAGGTGAGGCCGTAGAACACCTTGCGTTTGGATTCCTCCGTCAGCGGTGGGATGGTGAAGGAAAGAGTAATGATACGGTTCAAAAAGGCATACGCTCGGTCATCGCGACACAAGCAGCCATCAGCAAAGTTCACTTTCTGCACAATCACTTCCGGGTTGACAGCCAGGATTAGAAAGAAGGGACTCCTCTGGTCAGAGAGCAGGATGTTGATGGCTTCCAGGACCGACACGATCTTCGTCGGGCTGCAGCGGTCAAGGTTTGTGATCCTCATCACGACGCGGATCCTCCGGCCTTCGAACAGCTCCATGAAGTGGATGAAGTTAGACAGCAGCCATATTTCCTTCCGCACCTCGTGCATGAAGCCCAGCTGGCGGCTCACCTGTACGTTGTCCATGATGCTGTTGAGTCTGCTTTTCTGGCTGTGCAGCAGGTTCTTCGCCAGGTCCACCATGAACTTGCCTGCGCTTGCAGCAGGAACGCCCAGCGCTGCCAGGGCTACACCCTCGCCCACACCCATTTGCTTGGTGGTTGTCCCATTGACCTGGCCCATGCCCCCGTCCCCCACCTCGGGGAAGCCAAACAGCCCCAGGGCCACGCAGATGATCACCATGGTAATCAGGACAGAGAGGAAGAACTGCCACAGTGGGCAGCAGCACAGCATCTTAGGTTTAAGGCAGCTTGGACCTTCCTTCACGAGCTGATGGTTTGGAAGAAAGGAATGTAAACAACATTTATATGCAGCCATTTAAAGAGCGCCTAAAGTTTCAACACCAGGTATAATTTTTGCCATTATAAGCCATTTCAAGAGGCAGCCTCTATCGACGTCACAAGTGGTAGTTTTCACCTAGATGTATGCTAAGTATTCAGTGGACTGTACTTAGTAGGCTTTACACATCATAAATTCTGGAGGAACACTCACATTATAAATGTCACAGAAGGGTCGATTTTGAAACAGCTTGTTTTGACTAATCAGCACAAAAAAAGGGTATAATAGGGGCCTCATCCTACAGGATTTTTTTTACTATTGTGAAAGATCACCAAAAAAAACTCCCAAAGACCTTCAGGTGGATCTCGTCCTCCTCGTAGTGCTGCACGGTGCGGTACAGGGACAGCGGCAGCGTGCCGAAGTGGACCTGCATGGCGTGGCAGAGCCTCAGCACTAACCCGGCCCAGAGCAGGTCGCTGCCGGCGAAGTGCCAGGCGCTGAAGTGGACGTGGACGAAGCGCATGTGGTCCTGGTGGTGGTCCTCCGCCCAGGCAGGCCGGTAGAAGAGCAGCTTGAAGAGCAGCGAGAGCAGGCTAGAGAGAGAAGGCTTCACCGAGCGAGGTCTGGAGCTCCCGTCAGCCAACCGCTGCTCTCTCCTCATCGCCTCCCGGTCCATGTGCACTGGAACCGGCCCGGTGGAGGAGAACCACATGATAGAGGAGGAGAACCGGCCCGGTGGAGGAGAACCACGTGATAGAGGAGGAAAACCGGCCCGGTGGAGGAGAACCACGTGTTAGAGGAGGAGAACCGGACCGGTGGAGGAGAGCCACGTGTTAGAGGAGGAGAACCGGCCCGGTGGAGGAGTATGATACATCTTATAGAAGAACAACATGCATTGTAGGGGAGTAGTACAAACATGGTGGAGGAGAAGTAAAATGGACATGTGAAAGGAACACAAGTTAGAGTAGAACATTAATGGTAGAGGTATCATGTTAAACAGATTTTATAGGAGAACAATTCACAATCTGATTATTTCACTTTTCATTAAAATACATAATAAATCCTGAAGGTTTTATTCAGTTCAATTTGTTCAACATGTTTGAGAGAACATTTTAGACATATATTAGAGGAGAGGAAACCCGTTCTTGCACCTTACTATGTTTGCTGAGCATACAACTCCAACCGATGCCCACAAGTCCACACCATTTTTCTAGACCATTCCACAATTTCTTTAACAGCATTTATCCCATGATGCATCACATTTTTCCCTTTCAGCCAATGATCCAATAGTGATGGTCAGGCAGTTTCTTTATGCAAATAAGAGCTGTTATGGGGTGAGATCTAACACGTTCCAGCTTGTTGCGACAAATCAACACTATACTGGGAGCTTACCGCACATAATTCCTGTCAGAATACTAACCTAAACTTGTTACTCTCCTTACTCCTTACTTGTGCCATACATAGTGTACTATGCAGTGTTCAGTAAGTATTAGGGAATGAGGGAACAATTTCTACAAGTCCACCAACAAAAACCGTCATCCCAAAAAAGCCAAAACCACCAATGGGTTTTGCGCGCGGGCTGGATTTTGGTGGTCAACGTGAGGTTGTTGGTCAATATGACCCAAAAACACCCTTTAGCACCCCTATCGATTGGTCATAGAAAGCAACAATATGCCACGTTTGTCAAGTTTAAAGTTTAAAAAAATTGTTTTGATTACATTTCAAGTGAGAAATTAGCTAATTAGCTAGAAATTAGTTAATACAACCGTTTCTATCATTGCCATGCATGGTGATTGATATAAAGAGGGCTATAGCTGAAAGCTGCAACTTGTATATTGTTTGAATCGTTACCTTTGCGTTGAGCAGGCATCTGAGCTGTTACGTTATGTGTTATGAATTGTAACTTCTGATCTCTTGAGTGACCCAGGGATGACATTTATTGTTCTTTGGGATGAACACAACGTTTTTGTGGAGGTACCCAGAAGTTTATAACCCAGAAGATGTTATTACTGTCCATTAAAAAGGTACATAATCATGACAAATTAATACAGCCTTAAAGATGCATGAATCATGAATGCAATAAATAAATTAAAATTCATAAGGCATCTACTAAAATTATTAATTTGGAGGCTCTAGCCCTACAGAAGGCGATGTAATTAGAAGGTGACCTAGGACACTTGGGAGTGAGCTTGGGACCTGCAGACTCTTTTATCCAAAATAGCCCCAAGGACATATGAAAATATCAATTTGGAGGCTCTAGCCATCCAGGAAGTCATCATGAGATGCTCCATCTCATGATGTCTCAGGCTGTGTAGTATTGAAACTGAAACTGTAATTTTCCCCAGACATCACTTGATACTGATCTACGATGCTCACCTGAGAATCACACCATCAAAAACATAGTGTCTTTCCTTTTTAGGACTACAAATGTGGCTAACTTGGAGTTACAGCCTTTTTCATTGGTGGATGCTAACCAATGAGAGCAAAGCTGCCTGCTCAAAAGCCTTGGCGGTTCCATCTGCCTCTCATGATCCACCATGCTCCCTCATGCACTCTCAGCCGCTCTCATGCACTCAGACGCTCTCATGCACTCTCAGCCGCTCTCATGCGCTCTCAGCCGCTCTCATGCACTCTCAGACGCTCTCATGCGCTCTAATACACTCTCAGCCGCTCTCATGCGCTCTCAGCCGCTCTCATGCACTCTCAGACGCTCTCATGCGCTCTAATACACTCTCAGACGCTCTCAGCCGCTCTCATGCACTCTCAGACGCTCTCAGCCGCTCTCATGCACTCTCAGACGCTCTCAGCCGCTCTCATGCACTCTCAGACGCTCTCATGCGCTCTCAGCCACTCTCATGCACTCTCAGCCGCTCTCATGCACTTTCAGACGCTCTCATGTGCTCTCAGTTGTTTTAAATTTAGTCATTCTGGATGATGGTAGGCTGCGAGTGGCCTATCATTTGTTTCAACATTTAATCTTGTTTTTTGTTGAGCTAGGGAGCTAGGCTTCCCTACTTTTTTTTCTTCTGTTCTGAGCTATTAGAAAGATTAGTTTGTTTAAAGTTAAGTCCTGTTATATTCATTGCTTGTCACAGGTTCAACCTTACGTCTTAAAGCTTCTCTGAACTATTTCATATCTGGTGTTATTCTAATAAATATTTTTTTTAATTGTTATCCGAGTGTCTTGGTGCTATGTTTCCGAAATCCTTCAATATATCTCGATCACTATAGCTAGAGGGTCATAACATTAGGGTTAGGGTAAGCCAAGGTGGCTCCTGGTAGATGGCTAAGTTCCTATCTCTTCAATAAATGTTGATTCATCCATTGCAACATCTTCTATTTTCAATTCGTCGTCAAGCTTTGTGAATCACACCAGTGGCGTCACTATGCTGTTTTATTCAGGGCTAAAGCCTTGGTTGTTATTTAATTAGCCCTGAATATGATCTTTGGAAAAAAAAAATTATATATTCATAAACATTTATAAGTAGCCTAGTCTAGATATTCCTTCTGGCAAGAGAATAAACAACAACCTGTTTACCACCTCAAGTGAATTAACTATCCCCAGTCAGATCCGTGCGTGTGCGTGTGCGTGTGTGTGTGCGTGTGTGTGTGTGTGTGTGTGTGTGTGTGTGTGTGTGTGTGTGTGTGTGTGTGTGTGTGTGTGTGTGTGTGTGTGAGGGGGTATCTAGTTTGTGTCTATATTAAGTTAATCTTTGGTGTGTGTCTATTTTGTGTGTTTATCTTTATGGTGTGTGTATATGTGGTTTGTATCTATCATGTGTGTGTGCATATGGTTTGTATCTATATGTTGTGTGTATCAATATTGTGTGTGAATCTATATGTGTGTATCTGTGGTGTGTGCGTGCATATGGTGTGAATCTACATGTATTGGTGTGTGTCTGTATGGTGTTTTTCTGCATGGTGTGTGTGTGTGTGTGTGTGTGTGTGTGTGTGTGTGTGTTGTGGTGTGTGTGTGTGTGTGTGTGTGTGTGTGTGTGTGTGTGTGTGTGTGTGTGTGTGTGTGTGTGTGTGTGTGTGTTGTGTGTGTGGTGGTAGGCGATGACTCCAGTTTAACCAGTGAATGAGTCTCTCTGGTCCCTTTGATGAAAGCTTCCTTCTCACTCCTCAAAGGGCCGTTCAGGATGCTGCCAAGTTACGGTTGCAATGGAGACGGTATCTCGCAGGGCGAGCGGCGCGCAGAGAGCAGATATTCTCGTGTGGTAACATCGCCCTCTGCTGTCCACATCCGCTCACTACACACCCAGGGACGCAAGATCACACACACACACACACACACGCACACACGCACACGCGCACACGCACACGCACACGCACACAGTAAGGTGAATTGAATGAATACTTTTTTCGTTTTGAAGTATGAATCTAAATCAGTCAAATCAGACTTATCCCTTTAATTAAAATGAGGGAGGTCATTTAAGATCAAACACAGAGCTGAAATAGCCTCTCACTGTTACCAAGGCGACCTGCGTTGTTTTACTAAATAGCTACCCTCGTGCAGCTCGCCTGCCAAGTTGTTTTCTTAATTAGTTAATTCGTTGCATCTGGTGCGTTTCGCTTAAAAGGGGTTGGTGTCCTCCATAGTTTGGCAGTGTAGCGTCTCCCACACATGGTATGTTGTCCAGAAACTTGTGTGTACTGTTTTGTTGAGGTCTGTTGTGACTTATTTGACATCTCTTCCTGTTTCACAGGTAAATACTTTTGTAGAATTGTGTGGCACAGCACAACTGACGTGACTTGTATGTTGAATATAAATCACTGATAATGTGTGAAGGAAATTGGGGATTGTGGTGGTTTAACTCTCATTTGAAATTCAACTAATGATTCTACCTAAAAGTAACATTTTAGAGACTATAGCCTACATTCAAACTTGTCAAAGTAAAAGGTAAATCACTCTTGACTAATGACAATAATTAATATAACATATATTTTAAAAGCTGGATTAGTCAATTATCTTAATCATTATTTAAAAGTTATCCAAAAGCCCTGAGTTTGTATTGTCATTCATTTATCTGATTTAATGAGGATGGTAGATGTTGAACTGTGGGCACATTGCTCAAGTTTGGGGACCATGATTAAACTGTTCCTTCCTTCTAGGTCTATCATGGATATTTAACTGCAGTTCTGTGAGTATCCCAACTTAAACCATGAAGATGAACTGCGAACTGTAAGTAAGTTTCTCATTACTCTTGGGCACATTGATGTATTTTGGCTTCCTGGTGAGTTAACCCGTTACCTGAAGGTTGATCTGAGTGGTAAGGATGTTTTATTGGTTCATGTGTGACTTAGTTGTTTGGTTTATGTTGGTTTAAATGAATTGTTAAAATGGTTACGGGCTCTAAGTTATTGTTGTAAGCTGGAGTAATGGGTTGGGTTCTGATATCTTCAGTCTATCTCCAGCTACTCTCCTGAGCTCTGTATCTTCATCACATGAGTGTTGCTTTACTGATGAGGGTGTGGTCTGAGTGAGCAGAGGTGCATACTGGGATTCAGAGCTGTCTCAAGTCTACAGGTCTGTAGACACGCCCCCTCAGGGGAAACCGAGTGTTTGAGAAACCGTCCTGACGTCAGTTACATGGACTGGAATGTTCTTTAAGATGGAGACAGGGATTCAGAAGGAGAAACACCAGGGGGAGCTGAGGGGGCTCCTCATCTCAACGACTAAAACACAACTTCAGTCTGACACAGAGAATCATGGAACACATTCAACAGTCCCCTCCAGGCATCATGACTCCTCAGGAACTGTTTCATTTCCAAGAAGATCTTATTTGGGGCCATCCCCAGATGGATCCTGCTCCTCAAGAGTCACCCCCTTCCACTGGGTGGTCTTCTGAACAGATGACCTCCTCCCTGTCCTCAGGCTGACTAAAGCTGCACCGTTTGCATCTGTGAAGGTCCCTCATTCAGGAAACCAATGGACTGCAAAGACATGACTTCAGAGACATTGAATAAACCTGGGACACATTTTGGAGACGCCAAGCATAATCCATCACCAATGTGGGACGCCACTGAAGAATGTGTTGCATAATTTATGTCTCTGGAGACATTGGTTGTTCTGGGTGCCCTGGCAGGAGAGCTGGGGTTGGATGATGGAATGTTATTTGGTTACATAATTTATGTCTCTGGAGACATTGGTTGTTCTGGGTGCCCTGGCAGGAGAGCTGGGGTTGGATGATGGAATGTTATTTGGCATGAGGTTTTACCCTGCATGATTGTTTGGCCTTGGCTCAGTGTGTGTGTGTGTGTGTGTGGTTTGATTTGACATGGCTGATTTTTGAGCATCGCTAGGGTTTTACTGTGTGTCTCCCACACACCCCTTGCATGGGGTTCCACGTGGGTTTGGTTCCACCTGGCATGGGGTTCTACGTGCGTGTCCTGGGTTCTGTGTGTGTGTGTGTCCGGCTTGCTTTGACAGTGATAATGTTCATACAGCAGTCTGTGTGATTGGCTTGGGATATTGGAATGGTCAAATAAATCATACCTGATGGACGGCCACATGTTTACTCAAGGGCCTCCAGTAGACATGAAGAGCCCTGAGCGACGCTCCGCAGCGATATCCAACACACTGGGCAGGAAGGAGAGCACCCAAATCAAGTGTAAAAGGATGCAAGTGGCGTGTTCAGATCAGTGACTTCAAAACTGGGACTACACCAATCAGGATCAATGGGAGGATGGACACCTAAATGCATCCCACAAGGAGAGTCTGCAGTTGGAAAGGGACCTAAATGGGTATTGAAGATGACCTTCAGACCTATCTGAAAACAAAACCAATCTGGAAACTCCAACTAGTGCGCTCTTCAAGCTGAAGTTGTACTCTTCAGCTGAGGTAAAGAAACCTTCACTGGGGTTTCAAGGTGTAAAGAGGAGAATGTTTGAAAGTGTTCCATGGTACTCTGATGAAGACCGTTGTTGTGTTCCACTGGCTGAGAGGAAGAACCCTCACATCTTCCTCTTGGCTTTTCTCCTCTGAGAATCCTGGCGCCATCTAGAAGGATATTCCAGCTCATGTAACTGATGTCACGACAGATTCTCAAACACTTGGTTTCTCCTGAGGTGCGTGTCTATAGAGCTGAAGACTTCAGATGGCACTGTATCCCAGCATGCATCTCTGCTCACTCAGACCACACCCCCATGAGTAGGATGCAACACTCTAGTGCTGGAGATGTAGAGTTTTAGAAGTAACGAGGGAGCAGACAAAGGTGATTAGAACACAATGGCATGTCAAGTCTGTAAATCTTTAAACCATGAAGATGGTTAGATAGTTCAGGAATTGGGCTTCTTTTTATTATGGGCAGTCCTTTCACTCAGATGTCCACGTCACTGGACCTGTACATGTGTTGGCTGGCTGGCATGATTTGCTGTTGGTGATGAGGCGGTCAGGGTGACGTTGCAGGGCTATAGTCGGCTTTCTTTGAGCTCAACGTTTAGATTTGCTCTGTATGGTTTGTACCCTGAATAATCTAGATAATTGTAAAATGTAGGCACGGTTTTGTATTGAATGATTCCAGGTTTTTAGGTTTAAAGTTGTTGTGGGATGTACATGGTAGTTTGGTTCTTCGTAGGGTTTTGAGTGATATAACTTGTACACACTGGGTGCATAATGTAAAGGTACACTGAAATAGTAGTAATGACCAAACAGCCAACAAACAGATCACATCAAGGTAAGTCTGTTGGCTGTATTTTAATGAAGACCATCGCGTGGACTTTCAGGATCTTCCTCCGGTTCAGCTCAAGGTGAGGCGCTGGTTTATGTTTTTTCTTTGGTTGGTTCCGGCTGGAATGTTCGGATTCCAGTAGTCGGACGGTTTTGTTGCTTCCCGCCGTGGAAGGTTCTGAGTCACTTGATTTAGTCCCAATGGTTAGCATAGAATGTTGTAGTCTTGACAACCATAAGAAACCACCTGGCAGTTAGTTGGACAGGAGTCCCCTGAGGGAATCTGGCGGAACGTTCTGTATTGTATTTGCGTAACCTCGAGCCGTTGCCAACAAAACTATTTTTCAGTCGTTTCCATTGGGAATTGTTGCCCCTTATCTTAAACAACTTAAAGGTTTGATAATTAAATACATACTGGCACGTACGTCGTACAATATGTTAATATTCCGATGGGTTGCGCCGTTACTTTTAACCACGTTGACGTGACGGGACTCTCGCTGCGTACAAAAACGGCATTCTACTACGTCGCGCGCCATATTTTGACATCAGTGAAGGCTGAAGATCATTTCAAGGTGGAAGAACAATTTGACATTTTCTTCAATGGAACCCACCGCAGCACCGGAATATAGCTGAGTATCTTCTGATATAAATCGGATACTGCCTTAGTGTTTCTTTGTTACTTCAAGCTTTTGTACGTTCTAATAAATATCTGCTGTAATTAATTGCCACATAAGTTAAACCCTACCCAATGGAATGACGTTAAACAACGACTTAGGTGCAGAGTTACCAACTGGATAATATCAAAGCTAAAATAATGGCCGTCCTTCCCACATGCTACAGTAGAAGATACTCTAGAAACTGTACAAGGTTAAAAAGGTAACGTGTAGTTTTTCCCAAGGTGTCTGCCTCCTCATCCAGAGCAAGACCTCCACCTCTTCACCCAGAGCCAGACTTCCACCTCCTGTCAGAAGTCCTCCAGAACAGGTCAGTGCTCTGGTGTGTGAGTAGTCTTCTCAGGTTAGTTTCAATGCATGGCCTGAACCACATTCTTTAAAACTTGTGGACTGCTCTGTCCTTCATTCCCAAAAAAGTGGGATGCTCAATGTCTGGTCTCAAGTCTTTTCTAGCCTTGAGTTATAAAATAATAGTTCAATTAATTGTGTAACTCGGTTTCGGATGAGTCAATTAAGTTTATTGTTGGGCAAATACTGATATAAACCTACTGCTGTAGCATAAAGGTGAGGCTGGGGACCGGAGGCTTGTGGTGCCAGGATGGACCGGAGACTGAGGCTAGAGACCAGGGGCCTGCAGCACCGGACCAGAGGGTAACCATCACCAAGCTCATCTGAAACACTTAAATCCACGGTAGTTTAGGTCTGGTTTTGATCATCTTATGACTTTACATCTGTGCCAAGCTGTGATTTCAGTTAATCCATAAGGGGTTATCTAAGTCATATGAGCCATTATTGTTTCTAGTGCTGCTACAACCGTAGTGGATAAATTGCTGAACGCGACAAACTGCAGACGTTGTCTAATTTAAGTGTTTTAAATATGTTTAAATTTGTCTTTCCATTTTACAAGGTGAACCTCAGATTGCAAAAGTGGGGTCTGTTGCGTCCCCAGGTGATTTTACCGCTGAGACAACTGTGTTTTGTAACCAGACCAGGAATCATATGGCTGAAGGAGCTGATGGAGGAGCCGTGCTGAAGGAGCTGAATGGAGTCGTGCTGAAGCCTGCCTGGTGGATGAGCTGGTGGAGGCCCTGTCTGGTGAAGACGTCTGTCGTGGGTAGATAGAGATGACTTCTGAAGTGATCATCACACTCACTGCCACTTCTCGTAGAATAATGCGTACCACAAACTACCGCGGCTGTGTCGCCTCTAAACCGTGGCTACCATATATAGCAGATGGACTACATCTGTTTTACCACCATGTAGAAGCAAGACTACCGCTGTTAACTCACCGGCTGTGCTCTACCGTTTTATTACCCATAGATTCCAGATGGAACTACATCTGTTTTAGCACTCATGTGGAAGCAAGACTTCCGCTGTTGTTCCAGACCAGGACTCTGGAGCGCGTATGAAACGAGAGGCATGATCTGGTGAGGAAGCTGAAGACGAGCTGGAGGCACGTGAGCTGGGAATCGATCGAACAGTGTATTCCTCGTTCAGTTAATTAACTTGATTTACTTAGCCAGTTACTAGTAAGTGGGAAAATACAGCGTGCTTTGAACATGCGTTAACCAACTTACGCTGTGCTTTTCTACTAGAACGTGGTGTTTCTGGAGCGGAGGCGATCTGGTAGGATCGGTGAGGATCTCTGGAGGAGTGATGACTACATTCACAGTGTCCAACGAACAAAGATGTAGAGGTTAGTAAGTTAAAGACTAACAATGGAAATAAAGGCTTAAAAATAAAGACAAACTGCATGTTTGTTACCAGACGTTTGGGCCAGACTGCGGCTGTTTGTTGCCAGACCAGACTCTGGGCTGGGATAGCTGATGAGGAGCAGGACTCTGGAGGACGACATGCACTCTACCAACCAGGTCCTTCGTAAGTTTTCATAAAATAAACAGAGGGACTTGTTGAACGGCCTATTGGGTTGTCCATTACAAGTTACAGGGCGCCGGATATACTGTGGCCTGTCGTTACGCTGAGCTAACGACATACGAGACAGCCCAGCCTAGCCTTATGTTAACCACGCCTAAGAACCCAAACTAAGCTTCTAGATGTTTGTTACGGTTTCATTGAGAGACAGGAAGTTACCGTATGGTGTTTGATTACGTAACATTAGACGAGAATTTTTACGTCCTATTGGTAACCGCACAAGCCAGCGTATCGTGCTGGAGGACTGATGGAGAAGCCGTACATTCTGCGTAAGGCAAATCCTGAGTGACAACTGGACTCTACCATCAAGATTCTGCGTAGTTCTCGCATTATCTGGATCATTAAGTTTGGATGACTAGGGGCTGCTGGTGGGGTTTCAAACTCTTAAAGCCAATGTTCCGGTGCAATCCTCAGAATACACGATGCGTCCTTGAGCGAAGCGTGCCTAAAGCCTGCCTGACTACGTAAATGAATGATCTTTTTCAGATAAGGTTATATCGCTTTTGGAACTATTGAATGCTTAATTCAGATGTCCTTGTTTGGTCCGGCAGGACATCACCTGAGTCTTGACCTCACCTGATGTACCTGTTTGCCCCCGGGCAGACCCATCTGAGCTGAACCCACCTGATCCTGTTGGCGTCGGGCAGACCCACCTGAGCCTGAACCCCACCCATCCGTGGTGTGTCGGGGGCAGACACCACCCCGAGCTGAAACCGCGCCCTGATCCTGAACATCCTGCTGCGTCCCATCTCCTCAGTTCTATCTGAGCACGGTCCTCAGAAGAGCCTCCTGAGCTAGCGGTCTGATTGCTGAGGATCAATGACCCTCCAGTGGATGAATCTTCTTGGCCCCCACATGCTACCCGTGTGCTCCACACGCCTTTCCCTCATGTCGTGTCACTAACCTCACTACATCTCTACTCCTTCTCGCTGTCCTTCTCTGGTTGAACCTTTACTCTGAGGGAAGTGTCTTCTTGAACTTCTTACATGAAGGGCATCTTCCCTGCCCTCAGAGGGCTCAAGGCTGTGTTAGTGATTGAGAGTCAGGTTTAGAGTCAGGGGACAAGTGCTCAGGAGCGACTGGTTTTACAACAAATCATCTTGCACTTGCTTTCGGAATGGTGTTGACAATTTTGAAATGATGTCATTTGGGAAAAATGAGCACACAACAATTGATTCATTTTACAGTTACTTACTGTTTGGCTTACCACTCACTTAGCAGATGAGTTCAGTGGTAACCAGACCAGAAATCTGGAGGACTCGTTGGAGACGATGCCGTACATCTGGGATAAGTGCAAGAATCCTGAGGACAACCAGGACTCTACCATCAAAGATTTCCTCGTAGAGTTGCCTTACTGACTGGAATATGGACTATAGGGAATTGGGGTTTAACTCTCAAACCAATGGTCAGTCCTACGAATACCAAGTATGCGTCCTTTAGCAAGAGGCGCCCTTAAGCCTGCCTTGCTCCTTTATGACTGTCTTTGGTTCAGATAATGGTTGGCATCTCCTTTGAATATTTAACCTAATCAATGTCCTTGTTTGTTCCGGCGCAGGACACACCTGAGTGAACCTCACCTGATCCTTTTTGTCGGGGCAGACGCACCTGACTGAACCCCACCTGTTCCTGTTGGTCCGGGCAGACCACCTGAGCTGAACCCCACGTGACTGTTTGGCGGTGGGCAGACACACCTGAGCTGAACCCTGCCCTGATCTGACATCTGCTGGCTCCCGTTCCTGAGCTCAGCGGTCTGAGGCTGATGGATCAATGGCCTCCGTGGGAGGATCTCTTGACCCACAGTAACCGTGTGCTGTCCACACGCCTTTCCCTCCACAGCGTCACTAACTTCACTACTCTCTACTGCTTCCTTTTTCTCTTCCTTCTCTTGTGGTTCGAACCTTTACATGAAGGCGCGTCTTCCTGCATAGTAGGGTTCAGCCGTTAGGGTTGAGAGTCAAGGGTTAGAGTCGGGACAGAGCTGGTCAGAAGGGAGGACTGGTTTTACACAAACCTTCTTCACTGCTTTTGGACATGGTGCGTGACATGTTTTGAAAGATTCATTTGGGAAAATGAACAAATTGTTCAATTTACAGGTAATTGTATTTAACTTCTAGTAAAGTGTTGTTTATATTTAAAATCCCACATGACTTCTATCATGTCTGGTGCGGTTTCATTGAATGGTGTCCATAACTCTGGTTAATGTCAAACTAAATCCGCCACATACATTTGAATTGATACCATTGTTATTCAGCAATTTCACATATCCATTTTGTAGAATAATGAAATCTCCCATTACTACTAAATATCAAGTTCCATTATTCATTACTTAACATTGTACATTACTGCCCGAGGCCATTTTCTATTTTCGGGCTAAAATCCCATAGATCCAACACGTTTCAATCCCA